>JAODVQ020114465.1:0-16406 GCA_025400075.2 Phenganax stokvisi
AGATGATAAAAACTTGAATAGAATGGTAATGTCAATTTAATGCTAGTTAATGGGTTAAAAGGATTTCCTAACCAACTATGGAAACAGCCTTTATGAGCTGCTTCCCATCAGGATGTTAGAAACGGTCAAAAAATCAGCATTATACACTGTTTTCACAATATTGCTTATCCAGCATTTTCACAATTCGGCACAGGCAGATATTGTAAATAACATGTCGTATCCACTATGGCAATTTTATTTGCAGTAGAATGGTTTAAATTTTTTTTCAAACTTTAAAAGTGCTGCTAAACTAACACAGGAAATAAATAAGGAATTCATTTGAGGCCAGTTGATTGGCTCTTCTTTGCACAAAGAGAACAAAATTTCACAATTTTATTACAATGCTGAATATTTTTTCATTTTGACCAACACCCTGCTCATACACACAATATTCACATCATTACCTAAAATATATATCATATAAGAAATCTCGTAAGATTCCATATAATTTGCCCGCATTTTTCATACAGGAAGGAGAAATTATTTCTTCGAAAATCTAGAATGGAAACAAGATAGGTAACAAGCAATATTACTTAAACCAACATATGGAATTTTTTAGTAAAAACGTTCGGGCTCACCTTGCCATTAATATTTCTTGTTATAGTACTAGAGATGATATGTCTAGGTGAAACTTCAGAGGCAAAACCACACCTGAAATTACAACCACTGTCAATCAATTAAGACAAAATGTGCTCTGGACAGTAACACTACAATAGTGCCAGATAATTGTCTTCAAGATTGATAAAACTATCTGAAAATGTTTGTTGTTTACCCACTGAGATGCAAAGCATGCCAATGTAACATACTGCAAAAGTACATACATCACTTCATCGAATGTCATCAGTTGTTCAAAGGCTGGCTAGCATATTCCAGGGTTAACCCAAATTTTGAAGCAAAGTTTTCAACTGCTTGTTTATAAAACTTGGAATTGTTTTGCAAGAAATTTTACCTGAATCAACCAAAGTCTTGATTTGGAAAATTTTAATTCAAACAACTGAACAGATATATGCAAACAATAGCAGCTGCTTAACTTTTAACCCAAGGTCAACGCTAACCTGCCTTTGAACAACCGGCCCCAGGTTACAACATTGCGTCTTGATGGAGTAAACTAAACTACTTAAAAGTATTTTGTCAACCCATTAAGACACAATCCTCGCTAGCCCTAGTGTTTCTATTCTATTCAATGTCAAACAACTTTATGTTTCACTAGGTGGGACTACTACACCACCTCAATAACAATATTTCAATACTGTACAACAAATTTATTTACAAATGCCTCCTATAAACTACTTCATGTGTGAAACACAGGTTAAAAGAGTATAAAGACTAATTTTAATAGAACCAAATCGCAGATATATGAAAAACAATACTTCGTGTATGCTTCACCAATGTCGATAATCACGGCGAGTTTTTCTCCACCAAGACCAATCACATCAAACAAAGGCATCTTCACAACGCACACTACGTGTGCAAAATCATTTCAATCATGTCTCCGAAGCAAAACACTTCTAGTGTACTGAAGTTTATTTAATTTTATATCCACAAAATAGAGACAAAAAAACTTCACAACAAAGTTTGCTTTTAGAGCCCACGAATGATACAGAAGTAGACAGCGTGTACTACTCAGTTGAGCAAGGAATAACTTCGTGTAACACTTCCCAAAACTATTTCCTCAATGAAACGCCCTTTGGGCGTTCACAAAGGCGCTTAATAAAGGAAATACGTTGTTGCGTTTTCAGAATTGTTTCTGAAGATTATAGCACCGAATTACCCGAGAAGAGAAGATTAATTTATACTGTCAATATTTGAAATAGTTTTCTCTTGCGTGAAATACTGGATTTGCCTGAAGCATGGATAATGCATTGGGATAAGTCAAAACCTGAAACTACAAGAACGCACAAAATTTGCGCAAAAATCAAAACTGCGCAAAATATAGTTGAATTTGACAAAAAATCACACTGAACACGAACAATAAGGTTTCATGACAATAGATATGAATAATAATCTGAACAAGACTGAGAAGTAAAGGCAATAAGAATTTGAACCCAAAACCTTCACTCAAACGCTGTAAGACTGGTCAATGAACGAGGACAAAACGTTCACAGACGAGCTCAACTTCTCTAGGAGTGCAAGGTCTTGCTTTTGATAGGCAAATTTGAAGAAAAAAAAACGAAGCATGGGTAAATAGGCTAAAATAAGGGATAGCTTTCACTAAGCATTCATTACTGAATAACAGCAGATGGTGGCTAAACTTACTCTTATTACAAGAAAAAGATACGTTTTTTTTACACGTGTAGTACTAGTAGACACGTATGTGAAGAAAACCTCTTCAAAAAATGAGAATACGTTTGATTTGCTTGCTCGAATTAGGGTCGAAACTGCTTAACTGGACCTTCACAGGGGCGTAGAAAGCTCGGTAGGATTAGGGGGTGACTCTCACGAGGCGCCACCATGGTGGGCGCCGAGCGAGAAAATTTGGAGAATTTTACGGCTCTAGGTCGCTAGAAATGACCATTTTCAAAAACTTTTGTGCTGCATAAAGCTCATATTAGTCATGTTCAGGGCTATACTATTTTAGTTAAACTATCATACGTGACTCGGGCGCATTAAAAAATGTATCTGTCGTAAATTATTGGGCAGGGGGAGCTCAGTCCCCCACTTTTATCCTTGGGGAGCCTGTACCCTCATGGCCGCCCCCCGCTTCCTACACCACTGCTTTATTTGCTGCCTGCGAGGCTTACTGAAACCCATCTAAATCTCCAGTACAAATTAATCAAAAGTCTATCATCGTCTCGCGACTTACATTATCTACAGCCGCCAAAGCGACCCCTTGTATTTGTGTCACACTTCCCTTCCGACCAATAACATTCTTTTTAGTCCCTGTATTACCCTCTTTACCCCCCTTAGTCAATTTACTACTCCCATCCCCCTCCCCTTTCAAAACTTTACCATTTGTTTTCGACTGTTCAACGAATTGCTTCCGAGAACCTACCAAACTATCACTCCGACGACGGCCGAAAAATCCTCGAGTTTTCTTTGTACTCGTAAGCGCATCGTCATTACTTGATCTCCTTTGCTCTTTTGATGGCATTTCGTTTTTTAGTTTACCATCACGAGTAGTCAGATTATCATTTGGTAAACTTATCCGTCGCCTTCTTTCCTAGGTAGAAAAAAAGTTATTGAAAAGCCAAAAACGACACAATCATTGGTTATATGCAAACTTGTGCATAGTGAAGACGTCATGGTTATTGGAGATACAGTTTGGGTATTAGAAATTTTCAGAGTTTCAAATGCGGTGCGTGTTTTAAGGCCAGTTCACACGGGCGATTTTTGCTGCGATTTTTCTCCTTTTAGTGTATGTGATCGAGTAGGTTGACTGGCAAGTGCATTAGCAAAATTGTTGGACCAAGTATCTCTCCAGTTATCAACTCTATCACATCGTTCAACACGAGAAAAATCGCACCGAAAATCGCCCGTGTGCACTGGCCTTTAGATCGGCGTTATTAAACTTTGCAAATAATTCGGGCGGTGCTTATTTGAAGGCAGTAATCGATCGGGGGGGGGGAGTATTAGTACGAATCAAAACGGAACCCCATACCTCAGATTTACTTCGCTGATGTTCGATTATCGTGGTGTCGGGTTTAGGACTGCGTTGTGGGCACGAGTTAACGCCTGGTGGATCAAATAATGCAGGCGGTAGTTTTGCAACGGTGGGGTAGCTTGTCTGTGTTCCAGGGCCGCATACGGATATTGCCGCAATTTCATTCGCTCGTCTTACCATCTCAACGAATGTTAGTCCCTTGTATTTTGAGAGGTAAAATGCCAAAGCACCCACAAACGCATCACCGGCACCCTAACAATATGGCATACATATTATCACTGCAAAGAGGCTTTGACAAATTCTATCTTTTTGTTCATGTTTATGTAAAACTTGTGCACGGCGAAGTTACAGCTATTAGCAAAGCGCATATATAGAGCGCCCTGGTCGTATGAAGCGCGTTTAGCTGTGGATAAGTTTAAAATAGTGATTATTTGCAACCTTCGTAAAATATCCTATTGATCGTTATAACATAGAATTGTGACTGATATCGATAGATTAAACTCTTTAATCTTTAATTCCTTGACCAATATGGAAGTTTCGGCATTTTTTGTCCGATTTTATGAACGTTGAAAAATTCACTATCCAGTGATAGCGCTATCCAACTTTCGAACAACTGGCCCCAGGTCATTAGAGATACGACTTAAAGATCTATATTTCTTTCCTGCTTTCAGTATAAAATCTACTGATAGCAATAAAACCATTCTAGAAACTAACCGTGGTGTCCAAGGGTTTCACCTCCTTACTAGGTACATGACGCGGGGTGGGGTCCTCTCGTGTCGCAACAACAGATCCGTTCTCCCCCAGAGTAATCACAATCTTGGCCGCACCTCTATCTAAAAACACTGGCAACGCGTTGAACGCATCCTTGATACAAGATATCGTCACTCCCGTTAATATTTCCGCCTATATGAAACATGAATATGATAGAGACCCATGAGTATATATCAAGGTTCGAAACTGTAGATCAACATACATACTTCAAATGACCAAATGTTATAGTTAGCCTTTCTCAAGTTATGCGATCAAGCCTAAAATACCGCCACTGTTATCTGAAAATATCATGGTTTTTGAGCGTTATCTGCTATCAAAAATGATACAGAATTTTATGCCTGCTAAAACGTGTTTGACAAATGCTACTTTCATATTTGTGAAAAATTTGGATGATATTGCGAAATTTCTCTGCGCAATTACGTGCCGAAAACATGCATTTTCATCTCGTAGTTTTTCGGCGAAATTTCAAAATCTGGCCCTGAAATTTCGCACAGTGTTAGCAACAGTCTCAGCATTACTGAAAAACGAGAAATTTGGTTCAGCTTTCCGTTTAATCAAACAATATTTGCTTAATTCAATTATTTTGCCACCCAAAGATAACAGGCTTGAGGTCCGGTCGCATAGCGTGAGAAACGCTAATTATGTGCACTGCCTGATCTTGATAAAGACACTTTCAATAACTCAAACATAATAAATATGTACAATCCCTGATCTTGATAAAAACACTTCAAATGACTAAAATATTATATGTATAATCCCTGACCTTTACAAAAACACTTTAAATGACTCAAAGTTATAAATACATACGATACCAATTCTTTCGAAGCGCGTTTAGCTTAAATAGTGGATAAGTTCAAAATAAAAATCATATTAATGTATTCCTTGAACAATGAAATTGAAAGTTTTTGAACTGACTACAATCGTTATGTAATTACCAAATGTTTTACTGCATAGTATTTGATTTGAAAGTTTTAGAAGATGCATAGGAGTGTTTTGAAACCTGACTTATCCACCGTTTAGGCCAAACGGCATACGAACAACCGGCCCTACTAATATATAGTGGGTCCTTTTACCGCACCTCTGTTTCATTCGCACAGAAAACGTCGCTGTCTTTATAAAACACCGTATCTAACCATGATTGGGCCGGAGCAGGATTAAATATAGTCGTCACTGAAATGCAAATATATTTTATATTTCACGAACAAATTCAAAAACCCTTGAATTATGCCGTAGTCACAGTCTATATCACTCTAATATCAGACTAATATCTTGCAATCACAGTCGTATTCGTTGTCCAGTCGATTACTCTCAAATGTCTCGTAGATACAGTCATACTGGTGGAAAACTCTAAAGCTCTCCAATATAATGTAGTCACTCTCGTAGTCGTAGTCAAATCGAAAGCCGTTTAACACCTTGTAGAAACAGTCACTTTCCTGGTCAAAGCTAAAACTCACTATCTTGTAGTCACAGTTGTACTCGTAGTCAAATCTAAAGCTCTCCAATACCTTGTAGTCACAGTCATACTCGTATTCAAATCTAAAGCTCTCTAATATCTTGTAGTCACAGTCATACTCGTAGTCAAATCTAAAGCTCTCTGATATTTTGTAGCGACAGCCGCATTTGTAATCAAATCAAATCTAAAGCTCTCTAAGATCTTGCAGTCACAGTCGCACTAGTAGTCAAACCTCTCTCATATCTTCGCAGTTAATTCTCTCAAGCTACCTGAGTTTCAACACTGACCTCCAGCTCTCTTAGCAATGGACAGCGCCATTGCCGTCACTTCAGGTTTGACTTCTAATTGACATACAACAACTGAAGCTGCAGTGATGATATCTTTTGCAGCCTTTACATCATCTTCAGTCAACCAAAGATTTGCACCACTGATTATCACAATCGAATTCTCACCTAAAATACAAAAGAATGTGCTTTCATCCTTTGAAGAGCATGAAGCTTTGGCAGGTTTTGGTAATCAAAATTATAGGCATGTATTAGAACAGTCTTATAGAGTGTGTCTTAAAACAACAGAACCTCATTCATGCATGAATATCAAATAAGTTCGATACATTGCAAAAAAGGTTGATCACTAACAGCACTGCATCGCCAATAGGTCCAAAATTGTTATTCTGTTGATATGAATGATATTCAGACACTTATAAAAAAGAAGGAATAGAAAATTATTCTGGCAAGAAAACTAGCTTTTGCTTATAACCTTATAAATCAAGACAGCATCGCCAACTTCAAGTTGGATGAATTTCATTATGAATTCAAAACATGTATGAATGCATGAATTTCTCACCACCTTCAAGTTGGATGCATTTCATTATGAATTTAAAACATGCATAAATGCATGATTTCAAATTATTTCAATGCATCAAAATTTGTTTGATCACTGACAGCTCTGCATCTCCCATGGGTACAAAAATGTAATTCTGTGGTTAAAAACAACATTCAGATGCTCATGACAAGGAAGGAAAGGAAAACTATTCTAGCTAGCCTTTGCTAAACTCTGTTTTTCCAAAAAAGCATTTCCACATTCAAGTTGGTGATAAGACAACAAAGTTTAGCTTATTGCTAATAGAAATCACATTTTAGAACTTTAAAACATGTCATATATTTTTCTGCGCTGGAAATTTTTTAAAATGCATTTTAAAGACTCAAAGTCCTTTTCTTTATTTTCAATGCATGAACCTAATTTGATATGAATCAACCTAATTTGACATTCATGCATATAGTAGGTTCCTTTCTGGTTGAGACACACTGTATTCTATAGATGTTACCATTTGCATTGACAGTAATTGGTGCCACACCAGTAGATGCCTTATCTGTCACCCCAACAAAATCTACAAAAGTCAAAGTTTTGTTCAATGAACCTACACCAACATCCAGTCTCAGCCAAAACAGATGTAAAACTGTTATAGTTGCAAAGTAACTGCACCGTTTACTTACTCACATCCACACCGTTATCAATAAAGTTCTGCATGTATCGCTCTCCGAACGAATCTTTACCCAACTACAAAATTAGATTCTTATATAAACCCGATGTCAATGAAATGACAATAACTTTAAAATTAACCCGTTAATCCACTGAGTGCTATTTGCCAAAGTGCATCCTACTGGTATTTACATTTTTATTTTATGGTATTTTGCTTTATTTAAGAGCAAAGAATTTTGCTGGATAGGAGTCTTGCCACATAATTTCTTTACATGATGCAGAAATAGGCATCCATTTAACAAGTAAAATAGTTTGACTTTGAAAACAGTACAATTATCTGGCATTAGATATAAGAAAATCACTCAAATCTCACAAAATCGAATGCTGGCTGTTATACAACTTAAAGAAATATTGCAAGGCATGAGACAGAGCAACAAAACAAGTAGGGTGCATTGGGAGCAGTGCTACTTAAAAACCTTAAAATCCCAATTTTTATCAACACATTTGGCAATAGTTTGAAAAACTACAGACATTCCCTACAAATAATGTTAATATCTAGTTGGAATTTGGCCAACATGTGAGCCAGATTAATTACAGAATCAAAACTAATTCAAAAATGCATTATGAATCAATATACAATTACAATTAGAATTTGTCATACAGTAAACTTTCGACTTCCTATTAGAAAATCTAAAGTTTATATTAATCATATTGTACAATGAGATTGTAGGCTATTGAACTGATAAAAACAGACATATTCCACAGCAAAATGTTGCCAGCTTTTTGGTCCTCATTTGCATGATATGTCTAAAGATTGATTACTTTATGAGGAGTCATGAGCAATTAAGTTGATCACTGTCAATGTTGTCATATATATGTCTGGGGCAGATATACATAGCAAATGCTTGAAGTTGATTACAATCTTAAAATTCTGTCATTCAGATTGAAAAGTAAACAACCTTGTCAACAGAACAAATGGCAGATGTATGCAATTATGCACATAGCATATAAGCTATAGATATAGAAAAAGATAACACCATTCAGCAGAGGTCAAATTTGTATTGCACAATTGAAGCAGCTGGTGTATAGCTGAGGCAAACAAATGTAAAAGGTTTTGAATGCCTAAAGAATACAGTTTAGACTATAATGTGCTATTATGCCAGCAAGTTGGGGGTTACACTTCATGAACAAACCTTGACAGAGCACCGTTGTATCATCAAAAATCTTAGTAGGACTTTTGTCAGCACTGAGAATAAGAAAGTTTTGCCCTGATTTTCAAGCAGATATTGCAAACTTATCTTACACAACTTAGCACAAAGTCGAAAAAGGTAAAATAGTTCGAGGTTTGAGGCACTGAAGTTCACTGCAGCAAAATGAGAATGTGACAACCGAAGTTCATGCTATGAAAGTATTCAATATCACTTATTTGTTCATAGTTTAACAGGAGAACTTCTTTTTTAAATTGCATGAGACTTTTTTGGAAGACTAGTGTATGCAGATTCCCTGCTGTGGAAGCAAAAGCGATACCTAGAGCTTTTCTAGAATGCAAAGGAAATTGATTGATTGACTATATAGGAAGAACACGTATTAATTACCCCGCTTATACACAATGCATTTGTACTGTACATGATAACTTTTTGTTACATAACAAACCCAGAAAATGTAAGCATTTAAATAACTTTTGAACTGAAATACAAAGATATTTATAATTATGACAAAACGTAGACATTATTAGAACTTGTAACTATAGCACCGTCGAAGACAACATACGTGCTGTCAACACAAACGAAGGAAAAGTTATCGAAGTCAATATATTCGTACTGCCAATTAAAAATTGGCAGACAAGAACAGAATGCATTACTTTTACAAATAGCTAAACCACATTCGCATTCAAGAGGAACATGTACACATACGTACGTGGGCAGGAAATAAAGCAATTAATTGTAATATATATAAATATAAATATATGATTTAATCGCATCGTGTTGTCATGCACGCTTGCTATAGTTAAATTTATTATACTTGCCTTTGCAACCATTGCAGTATCACAGCCCAATCTCGCAGCCATTATGCACTGATTTGCGCCCTTACCACCGAAGCCCATAGAAAATTTACTGCCATGCAAGGTCTCACCAGCTTTGGGTAGACGGCTTACATAACTGGAACAAAGAACGCAGAGAATTATATTAATAACGCGCGTCGCAAAAGCAAAGGAGCTAAGGCTATATACCTCACTAAATCCGTCATACACGACCCAACGACAACAACATCGAATTTTATAACCTCATTTTTGGAAGTCGTTCGAAGTGCTTCGTTTTCTTCGGCAAAAGCAGGACTTGAAAGCATATTTACAATGAGACTGTCTAGCTCTGACATCAAAGCAGTTCTTGTTTTTTCTGTTTTTTGAACACTGGTCGAGCGCGACCTTTCTCCAAGCCGTGTTTACATTTCATAAGTCGTTCAAATGCAGTCGCACCGCGTATTTATAAAACCATAAAATGCTTGCCAGCTTGCGCATACGCTTCTAATAATTTGCAGCGATCACGTCGAAATATGTTGTGTCTTTGGAATGCACTGCTCCACAGGTGGTCTGAGTGCAGTTCAAATGCGGGGGTCGATAACGGCACGGCTGCCCTACGCGACCACAAAAACTCCTCAAGATATAAATATGTATACTTCATGGATACGTTTCGAAAAGATTGCGCTTCATTTTTAAGAAACAACTGAAAATGCTGAAACACCGCACGCCGCTCATTTTGTGCGCGATTATAATCGGTTGCGCTACGAGATTAACGCGACGCGATTTATGTGAAATTGCTTGAAAAAAATACTTAAGAGATTAAATGGTGCTGTAAACAGTGTACCACAAACTCGTGATTTAAAATAGCGCAAAATTACAGTACTATTATTGAGGAGTCTTACTGTGAAAAGTCAGTGAATCCTTGAAAATTGAAATTGCCATATATTATGTCTTTTTACACAAGAAAATTTTTGCTGCGACTTTTCTCCACTTAGCGAATAGGATCGTGTAAGCTGAGAGTGCATAGCTAATCACTCTATGACATCCTTTAAAACCAGAAAAATCGCAGCAAAAATCCCAAGTGTACCAAAAGGCTCACTTTTTTGAGACCCTTTCGTGAGAGCTTCTCGAATACACAATATTCTTGATTACTTATTCATTGGCTTAAAAAGCCTCATGCAGATACCGCAGAGAAAATGCAAATACAAATGAGGTTTTCAATAAATTATGTACGCACATTGTTCGTTGACAAGTTTTCATAAAGCTTTGTTGACTGTTGCACACGGGCGGCGTTTTCGAGCGTTTCGAAAAACGTTTGTGTCACGTTTATCGTTTTAACGCTTAGTTAACACTTTCCAAGGAAAAATAGCGTCAATAAATTAAATTAGCTGCAGCCTCTGTCCTAAATTGTTAGTGCTTGCATCCGTTTTCGCGTGAAAACACAAATGAAAACGCTCAAAAACGTTACCGTTTGCCCATAGCCTTAATTTCAATTTCATCAAGTATGATTGAAGTTCAATACAGGTGGAGGAAGAAATTGCTGAGGTGCAAATATTGACACAGCCTTGTAATTTTTTATTTCAGAAATGCGGTTTTAAGGATATATCCGGTGCCTTTTCTGGGCTATTCCGCAACGAAAATAGCAAACAAAAACGCTTTGTTTGTCCGACAATTACGTCGCTATACCTAGTAACGAATGCAAATAAAACTTTCAGTTCTAAACTATAATATCTTCAAGGCATATCGACAGGAACAATTATTGAAAACTAATTACAAAAGCTCAAAATATGTTCTTTTCGCAAAGTTAACTTTGTCTGGACCAAGTTTTTTTAATCAAATTTTCGAAACTCATTATGCAGCCTTTTTTTCGGCTTATCAATTCAATGACTTTATGCACCTAGAGACACGAGTTTAATAACTGCAGTCTAATGCTCTTTCAACAGTTGACATGCAATCTCATCACTACTCGTTCTCAGTACGCTTACATGAAGTTTTAACGAGTAAGATATCTCTGCTGCTGAGTGAACAGTGTTATGAGCCTGCGGTAAAACAGGGTGTAGCAATATTGTGCTGCACCTATTGCTTACAATTGTAAACAATATTGAAAAGTATTGTTCATTTTTAATCGGTTGTAACAATACTGAATAACATTGTTGACAAGTGTGAACAATGGGGTGCCGCACGACATTGCTGCATCTTTTTTATCAACATTGCAACAACATGACGATTTTGACACGTGTAGAAAGACCATGAGGCTTTGCGAAGCTTAATAAGCCCAGCCCTCTCAGAGATCGGTGATAACATTTATGTACCGCAAAAATTGTTTATTAGAACTTCCCTTTTGTTTGGTTCTTTATCCTCCAGATTCGAGGAAAACTTGCAATCTGTGACAAGAATAAAATTATTACTAGAGGCTAAGACAGACAGAGACGTACTAACTCAAAACACGCTGACAACTTTACGACCAGTTATTTTTACCTTCCTTGACTTTCCATCCTGGGTTGCATTCGTGCTGATCAAAGGAATCATTGAGGGTCTATAAAAAGATCACACACACTGTTAATGATCATAATAATAATGATAATGACAACAAAAATACTACTAATAGTAATAATAATAATAATAATAATAATAATAAAGGGTTTCGCTAAAGTACAAAACAGTACAATCACCTTCCATGAGCGCACTGAAAAGGCAGATCACATGTTGAGAGTGACAATATGAGATTCACACATTCATCAGGGGAGAGCGAATCACCAAAACGAATTGCACCTAAATATGAAGAGATGGTATTTCATCACTATAAAGCAAAAAACATACCAAGAGCAAGTCACATGCTGTTCTGTACGTCTTACGAGGGAACATATACACAATAATTTGTAATACTACTTTCAAGTTTCGGGTTTTTGACTCGCACGTAGATGCAAGTAGAAGTTTAACGAAACTTATACCTCAAAACGACCACCACAGGGAGAATATTTTAGAATTTACGATTTTAAGTAATTACGTGTCTTTTTGTTGGTGTATTTTTAAAAACTACAAAGTTTTAAAGGATTTTAACTTTTATGGGCCTGTACTGTTCGTCGAAAACGCACAACTGGAATGGAGTTGCAAAAGTCAGTATGTCATCTAGCTTTACCGTGACAAGCATGTGAATGCAACAGTCTTGTAATCGCTTTTGGTAGAGCTGTCTGAGCACCTTTGGAAGACAACATTGCCTGTAAATTCATAAGAACAATGAAATAACAAAGGTTTCCGTAAAATTCTCAAAACATGTATTCATAATCCTTTACAGAACAATATGTCTTACTTCTATGTGTTCTTTGATGAGTTCCTAGAAACAAAAATTTAGAACTAAGTTGAACGTTGACTAGCTAAATATACCTTATTGAATATAGGCTTAAACTAAAGACGCCGGGGAAATGGACTTGGCTCGAGTAGACAACGCTATTGCAGGCAATCAATACGAGGCTGTTGTCTCTATACAGAAAGAAATGGTCTGGAAGCTTGAATTATTCTATTAAGTTCGCGTACTCTAACGACCACGTTTTAAGTTCATGATTCCTGCCGGAAGAATTTGTACATTCATGTATTCCGTAAGAGAAATCACAGATATAATAATTCCTAGGCCGTTTGAAATTCATCACGCTTCCAGAACATCTCCTTCCCTTGCCTACTGAAAAACATACTTCAACGCAACTCTTCATCCCGCTACGTAATTTCTCATTATAATCTTCATGTGTGAGAAATACTGATGGGACACTCCTGATCCTGACTGATCTCTGCGAGTCACTGGACGACGAAGGGTCTTCGAATGTGATGCCAATTTGCTGCAGTTGAGCTTTGAATGATTGCATCAGATGCATATCATGTTCTGACAAAGATAGTTCACACGGTGGGCTAAGGTAAGATGATTTCATCGCCATTTTGTTGGTAGGCACCGTCGAAGAGTCGTTGAACAAATCTGTCATTGAAGTTTGAAAGAACACATTGTAATTATACCAAATAATAGTATCAGACCATTTACTGAAGACCAACAACACCGTATAGTTAACATGATCCGAAAGAAGCCTGCCTAAAATCATTGTTTCCCACTTCTGTTCTGTTAGAGCACTTGCACTGTCACCAGTAATGCACAAACACTATGGTGTTTTTTGTAGGATGAAGATCGGCCAACGAAAACACTATAAAGTTCAGTTTACCTTTTGTGAAAGTTTCTAGTCGAACTCGTTCATGTGCAGCATGTTGATCAACAACCACGAGAAAATTCTCTTCGTTTTTGTGATCTGAATGTTAAAATTAAGATAAGTCTCTGAAGATTTTGATACCACAAAGGCTTAAAGCGCCCATTAAACGTTAAACTTACCTTGGTAATAGCACAAAATGAATTTTTTGTCCACCTGATTGATGACCTAAATACAAATCTAATATCATAAAAAGAGAATGAAGTTTCGCCAAAGTATTGTCCCTGCGACCTATCGCCGATGACGAACGAGAAAAATTATATCCAATATTCACTACAGTCTACTTATCGATGACCACGATTCACCAAAGACAAAAACAATACTCAAATGACGTTGCCTTGTTTTACCTTCATCTTGCTGAAACAATCTTTCGTAAACTTGAATGGTTTAACAGCGCTATTTGATCTTGTTGTCTTACTGCCGTCTGTGAAACTAGCATCGGTGATAGACTGTGCAAAATAGACTGGAATTAACGAAATGGACAAACTTATAGCCGCCGGACTAAACTCACAGCTTAGTTCCGATGCTTTCGCAGTTTGCCGATTTTTGAAGCTACCTCTCAATGCATTGACTATGCGTCGCGTTTTTGCCCACCTTGTCACTGCGTTCAAAGACAGGATTCGTCCATTTCTCGTACATCTTTTCCACTCCAATAAGTCGGTTTTCTTGAACACCTTCGGACTCACGATTCGGACAATGCTCGGCAATTTTGGGCAACCAGGGCGTGAAATTGTGTGTCAGATGCGAGGCAAACGGATGAAAAGGACGTAAGGGTTTAGAATCAATCTTTTTCTCCGGTAGAGATAAAGGCGAAGGCTTGGGTTTTCCTGGAGGCATTTTGGTGCTCGTGTTGCCAGTTCTCAGGTTCAAATATACTGGTTGACCGTAGTGTGGCTCATAGTACTGAAGTAACCATTCAGGATTCTTGATAGATGGTTCCTCATCGGTGTTAGTAGTAAAACCACAATTTCCATTATCAATTGCAGTAATAGGCTTCGATGTAGCTCTATTACCTTTGGAAATAGAATCTGTTGAACAATTCGCTGACCTTCCGACATTGTAACTAGTGTTTACCAAGTCATTCAAACTTTGAAGGGAGTGTGTTTTGTCATATTTCAGAACTGTGAAATCGTATTTTTCAGAATTGTCTTCAGAGTGAAGTTTTGGTACTGTTGATACAATAGTCTTTCTCAAGTAACTGGAGTCGTTAGAGCAACAAAGATGCGAACTAACACCTTTTCCTGAAGACTTCGATTCGCTGGGAGAATCTGCATTTTTACTTCGTTTACGTTTAGCAGTGGAAGAGCATAAACTTCTTCTAAGGCAGCTAGGAGTAATAGCCTTCTTCATAACATTAGAACATTTTGTGTCGACCTCTCTATCTTGTTTGGTTGAATCACCTCCTCGCATGTCACCGAACTCTTCGGTGTCCAATCCAAAACCGCATCGAGTCTCTTGAGCCAAATCTTCCTTCAACACGCCTTCTTTCTTTAGAAACTTTTCAAGACATCCTTTTAGACAAGAAAGTGGCTCTTCCCAGTTTTCAAACTCAACAAGGGTCTTGTCTGGATCAAATGTAACATCATACATATTATATGGACACTCGAGATTTATAACAAACCCAGGGTACTTATCAAGTTTTTTCGAACTGTCATCTTGTTTGCTAAGCTCCGGCATCAGAAGACTGCACATTCCTTTAGACAAAGCTTGGTTAGCAACATTGTGAAATCTCGTTTTCAACACAAGCCGTTTATTTACGTAGACAAACTGGAAACTTTTATTTGGGAAACCTTGAAGGTTAACATAGCCAGTGAACGCATATATGCCGCCAGTATGGGATATGGGTTTAAAAGCCTTACTCTTGGTACAACCGAATAATTGCGATATTACAGATAAAACAGAAGTGCAGGTATTTGTTTGAAGCATACTGATGCCATTTTCTTTGTTACGCACTAGAAAAGATACATTTGGGTTCATTAACGCGATTGCTAAAACGCGTCTCCGAATTTGCTCCAAGTCGACCCTCTCCGAAATAAGTTTCTGCCTGACAGGGAGGGTGTAAAACGTTCCACAAGATTTCAAGGTCGTACCATTCCTTCCCCGGGGGATTGTGCTTTCATAAACCCCCATATCCTGACCTTTTCGAAAAAGTTTACAAAAAGTGCGATTTGAGCTCTTATGCCTTGAAATAATCTCCAGCTTTTGACAAATTCTCATTAAACTTGCCAAGGCCTCACCACGAAATCCATAAGAGGAAGCGTTTTCTAAGTCTTTGAGATTCTTGCATTTGCTGGTAAAATATCTTTGCCCTACATTTTTCAAATCGCTTTGACATATCCCCGAGCCGTTGTCGTTAACTTCAAAGGAAACTGTAGAGATATCCACGTCAATTGTGATGCTTGCAGCTCCTGCATCGATAGAATTTAAAGCCACTTCTTCAACGCATTGTGCGAGGCTGGTCAAAGCGACTCCAGACCTAAGTTCAGAAATGACATCACTTCCTAGACGTTGAATCATACTTTAAAGTTTTAGGAGAGCATTTCTCCTTGCCAAAGTCACAAGAAACATTCTTTTACAAACACAGACAGTGTTTTTGGACAAAAAGACGTCCGAAAGCTGTTCAAAAACGTTCAAAAACAACTCGAAAAAAAATTTAGCGACGACAATCGCACGCTTTGCGTTTGAAATTTCCCGCTGTTGCTTGCCTTGCATCATGTAGTCTGCGAACCCAGACGTTACTTTCGACGCTCGTTCGCTCGCTCGAAAATTAACGTCTGCGAACCCGAGCGAGATTTCGAT
>JAODVQ020114569.1:5800-16391 GCA_025400075.2 Phenganax stokvisi
GAGGTAGTGTTGTCATGGACACACCACTCTCTATTACATGTGGCACGAGCTTTGTATTCTTCCACCTCTAGCTCTATAGAGCAGTCACTAATTAGACCATGAACTAGGATTCAAGCAACTCACTCTCTTACAAGTGGTTATAACATTATTTACATAAAAGCAAGAATTAGTTAGATACTCAACTAGAGCTCTCATAGTCATAGGTGGCTGGATTACCAAGATTCTATCATTATAATTTGCAGAAGACACATATAGTTTAAAATATAACTTTTTCAAATGAATACCAAAGAAATTACATGTGATTCAGGTGACCATGAGGTGAAAGCGTGCTATAACACACAGAATCATGTTTACTGTGGGAGAGAAGATGATGAAATAAAACAAACAGTAGTAATCACATGACTAATGGAGTAAGATCACATGACTTGTAGTAAGGTTACATGAGTGGAGTAGTAGAGTGAGGAGTGAGTGTGTGGCGGGTCCTGGTGGTGCCGCTACTGCTGTTCTGTGCAATATCAAAGTCACTGGAAGAAGAAGGCACGAGAGGAGGAGGAGGAGGAGGAGGAGATGTGAGCCGTACGGAGTGAGATGTAGCAGGTGTTGTAGGACAAGACTGTGAGAGAGGTTTCCCGAATAGAGCAGAGAGACAGATCTCTTTACTGGTGACACATAGACCACTAGATGTGAGCTCAATATTGACATAGCTCTCCAGAACATCTTCAACCTCATCTAGATCATCTACACCAGAATCATTTGATACAATCGAATTAATTATTGCAGGAGTTCTTCTGCTGTTCCTCTCCTGACGTAATTTGTTCAGGTCGCTGTTGCTAGGGAGATGGTTGTGAAGGATTCTGTTGCCAGGTGTACGGAGTGATTGTCCTTGTCTCAGATACCACTGCTCTGCCAAAACTTGTTCCTCCTGTCTCCTCTGGACATACATGGCTGCTTGAAGACCATCCACCCACCTAATATGAAAATATAAAGTAATCCACCCCCATCAATTACACTTATATTAATTCCAGTGGTTCATATGTAGGCACATTACTATGGTGGGTCTTAGCTTGTTTCTTTGACAACTTTCTTCCTTATTTGATGGTTTAGAGGTAAATAGTACTTAATAAATGCTCGGTAAGAGGATGTGAAATTCATGAGCAGATTGTGAAAATCTAGGAAAATTTTTTTAGAGAGGGAGAGTGTGTTAGACCTCTGGCAGGAGGAGGCAGACGAAGCAGTGAGATTATACGTAGCCAAGTTCTGGTCGTCTTGTTTGACGGTGAGAGAGAGACTGCGGAGTGGGTCATAGCTCGATGTTCTCAAACGTCCGCCCAATGAGAAGCCACGTCGCACAGCATCCAATCTCGATAGTCCCACACTGTTTAATGTTTTACCTGTCAGAATTGAGAGAGTACAGTGACTGAGGGAGAGGTGTTTCTGAGCTAAATATACAGAAACCTGAAATGTGCATTGAAACGCACATCGCAAGCAACCTATTATCTGCATCATTACATGCTAGCACTAGCTAATCTGTATCTAACCAGTTGGTATTTAGAAAGATTAATATAGGATTGCTTACCGCTTGATCTGTCTTGTATGAGTAGCGAGCCAGTGCTCTCGTCCATGAACAATGTAACACTCCTCGTACTACTCGAGCTCCTATTGTGAAACGTGAAGTCTGCTCCTGCAAATGGAGTGATCGAGCTCTCCAAAATTCTCTACATGGACTCCAGGATTATACTTACCTCGTCTGAGAAAGGAGGATATTTTGCGGTAGCAGTCGCAGCGAGAGCAAACGCGACGTCTCAGCAACTCCCCGGCTAGCCATATCTTCCTACTGCACGTCTTGTGGCAGTAATGTCCGCAGAAGGCGCAGGTGTCGCCGCGTCTCGTGAAGCAGAAGGGTCCCTCGCAGACGCAACATGCCGCGGCAGAATTTCTTGGTAGATGAAAGGCACAGGGCCTCGATAACCAATTACTGGTCATCGTCTCTTTTCGTGATCAATCATACCAATTACGATCACTTGGTTTTTACTTTATTACCGACTTCCGGCGGCAGAGGTAATCGGAAATGACGTAAATAAGTATAGTGCATGCGCATTCGCGCGCAGTAACAAATATTGTGAAAAAATGTATGATACAAGGAGGGGATTGATTGATTAGTGAGTTAATTGCAATTTGAGTGCATTAAGTTCAACTACTGTTGACTGGTCTTCATCTTCAACAGCCTTTTCACCAATTTCTTCTTCTTCTTCTCCTCTCACTGCTCTCTTGATTCCTCTCCCTTCTTCTCCGTTCACCCTATGAACACCATCTCTCTCCTCCTCTCTCCTCTCTCCACGGACCTTCTCAGCCACTTCTTCTTTCTCTTTTTCAAGAAGTTTATTAAGATTCGGGGCCTCCACTCTAGCTCCACCCACTGGCTCCACCCCACCTGCCGGCATGGCCCGTCCGGCAATGACGTCATTATTTGCTACTGGTTTATTCTCAGGAATTGCTTGCCTCTCTAATTCCAACTTCTTCTCCTCTTCATTTTCTTGTTGTTCCACAATAGGTTGATCAATCTGGTTCACTGCCTCAATTTTATTCAACTCCAGTACATCCTAAAATTAATATAATACAACTCTCCTCACCAATTATATACACAAAGAAGGTCCAATAATATATTGTAATTTTCAGCAAAAAACTTTGCAAAATGACTATTATATATAGCTGCGGTGCAAAAGGAGCTAGGCTGCGGGTGGCAGGCAGCCAGGGACTAATATCAGTGCAATAACTAACCTTCAGCTCTTTATTTTCATCCTCTACAGCCTTTATTCTCTCCTTCAATTCCTGCATATCTTTCTTAATGTTCTCATGTTCCTCTTTAAGAGCTCCTTCTCCTTTCTTCACCTCTTTCACCTCCTCCTCCTTCTCCACCCCACCTCCCCCTTCTCCTCTCTCTTCACTCTTCACCACTGGTTGCAAGTCAGCTGCTGGTACGTGAGGTTCTTGTTTATGCATTACGTCATCTTTAACGACATCATTTTTAATGACATCATTCTTAATTACATCATCTTTCATTGGAGGGAGTTTTGGATGTTCGTTAACGCGAGGAACTTCCCCGCCGGGTATTTTATGTTTAATTTCTTCTACTGCAACTGCTGGTCCTTCGGGCACAAAAGGTCGCGGAAAGTTCTTGTTGTCGGCAAAAGAAGGAGTGTCATCATTTTTCATGTGTTCACTAACTATAGTAGCAGTACCGACCACCATAACCAGCACACCCAGAACTGCCATAAACTGGAGAGAGAAAACAAAAATATGAAGTTATTTACATACACAATTTACCACTTTACAACATGCTCCCCCTTTACACCCACTTAGCTATTGAACATCAGAACAATCACATTTCTCAATTGAGTGGAAGGACCTTAGCTCTATTGCTGAAAGGAGCGTGTGAACCGACCACAGAAAGAAACATCAGAGAAGGAAATATGTAGCTGATGATAGATCCGGTGGTAGCTCCAGTCAGTGCTAGAACACTCTCCACATTAGGAACCAGTATTGCTATAGCCAGAGTCCCAGCTATTATAGAAAGAGTGATGGTATTGAATATTCTAGTTGGGATTGGTTCGGAGCCATGTAGGTCTCCTCCCACTGACTGCTTCTGTAGATTTAATGATGATTCGAAATATTGTATCCAATATTAGACCATAATATTGGTAAAAATGCAGCGGAAAATATAACAATTGCATTCTTTCACTATAGTTCTTCTGCAGTTATAGCTTTTTCTATTATGCTTATATACAGCACCTTAGAATACAGACACACTCATAATTACCCTCCTAGGCGTCCTGCTTTAACATTATAATCTATACTATGTAATACAGCAATGTAGAGGGAAGGGGTGTGGCAGTGGGTGTGGTCTTACTTTGGCAAAGACAAGAGAGTGAATACTGGCTCTAACAGGGAACACCACCAGAGGGAAACTAACCACCACAGACAGTGAAAATCCTACAGTAGAAAACATTTTTGTAATGTGGAAAGGCACTTTTGTGAATTTCACGAATTTCTTATTGTCAAATTTTGTGCAACTATGTAACGCATGCTTTTAAGCATACCATACTCAAGTTTGTGAAACTTTTTTTGCAAAATGCTGCTGCTGTGGCATTTTGTGAAATTTTTTGTCGCCAAAGTTTCATTATACAATTATAATGAAACACTCCATGCTTTTATACACACTAATATATTTATGGACAATGAATACAAAAAATATTGGTGCCCTCTGAAAATTTTTCTTAATTCTTAATGTTTTCATAATTACTCACCAAGACGACACAGCTGGGACACTCCGTCGTGAGGAAAGTTGGTCAGAACATCACCTTTGACCCCATCTCGAACAAAGGTCATGTACCCAAAGAATGCCATCAGGCCATAACCCGTGGCAACCATGTATATGGCACCGTTAATGATGGTGGACATTTTTCTTATCGAGGGGTCTACCATTTGTGTATAGATCACAAACATCTGCCTGACATTTGCGGGAGAGAGAGAGAATGATTGAGAGAGATATACAGGGTTTAACTCTTTGTGAGCCAGTAGTATTACGTATGAATCATGGCTAATGAATTATTAACCCTTTCAACACAGGGAGATAGAGAATTAACCCTTTGTGATCTCTCAATATATACATGGAGTAGATTAACCCTTTGTAAGCACCTAGTACATTAATACAGAGATATGGAATAGACCTTTCTATAAGTTCTTATAGGCTATTATGGATATACAGACTTATATAGTAAATAAGATGCATAGTTAACCCCTTGTCAACACTGTGTGGTAAAATTAACCCTTTGTGAGCCACTTACGCCTGGCAGGAGAGGGCCAGAGCACAGATAGGGAGACAGTGAAGTAGACCATCAAACTTAACAAAAGAAACAGAACTCCAAACTTCTACACTAAACACAGAGGGCAGTGACATCACCACGACCTACAGGGGGGTGGAGCCGGTGACCGAGGGGGTGTGGTCAGCCACGCTCACCTACCCGGAGGAGTAGGAAGGAGTAGAAGATGAGAGAGCTGATGGCAACCCAGCTAAGACTGTCAACATTACGAAGGAGAGAGAGGGGGAGGGAGACGGCAAAGGCAAGAAATGTCATCAGAAACATCCTTAAAAACCCTGGGCTCTGTGAGTATACATTAAATTGAATACTGTCAATACAAATACACCTTTATGTATAGACTAAATCTATATAAGTATACACTATACTATAGGTGATCTTTAAATGGAACTCTTGTACGTGTGAACACTTAAACCCATCCCCTGGAATTCACTTTTTACAAAGTTCCATTATAATGTTTAGTTAATGTGTACTTATTTATTGACCCAAGTGATTCCGAGGAGGTTGGCTACAATAGGAGGAGTCAGGTCGCCAATGACAATGAAGAATGATATGAGACAACCAATCGTTAATCCTATTATACTGAGCTCCACCACTAGTTTCCCATGACGACCAAATGTATGGAGTGCTACGGAGGAGGAGGAGGAGGAGGAGGAGGAAGAGTAGGAGGAGGAGTGGGAAGAGGACAAGGAGGAGGAGTAGGAGGAGGTGGTGTGACTTACCAAGTTGTTCATAGGATGCTTTGTGTGTGAGCTGGGCCGAACGGACTAACATCTTCAGTGACCATATAGTGAATGTTGCACTGACAGCCAATAGAATCAAACCCAGGATCAACCCACACTACAGCAACAACATTCATTGAGAGAGAGAGAGAGAGAGAGAGAGAGAGAGAAAGAGAGAGAGAGCAGGTGGGATGTTCAGCAGTAGAGCTAAACTCACTTTATGTATGCAGTAAGGCATGGCTAGAATCCCTACTCCAACTATACTGTTCCCTAGATTGAGTGTGGGTCGGAATATCCCCTCCATTACTTCTACTGATATTCCTCCCTTTCTTCATCCACACACCTCTACTTCAACAAAGGAGGGCGGGGCCAGAAATTAACCCTGTACGCACGTTATTTATCTCACGTGATATTAACAAAAAAGCGGCGCGCGCGTTTGCTTTCTTCTAACCTCTTACACGGCTTTCTCTCTCGGGAACGAACACCATCAATTCTCTAGTTCGAGATCGGAATAAACCCCCCACCCAACGAAAGGAAGAAAACGAAATGTCGGACAGTGAATTAGAAGATGAAATCTCCGACGAAGAGGTGTCGTCGATATTGGAGACGAGCATGAAAATGCTGGAGGACGGCAGTGTCGAAACATCGCCCACATTCTTTGTTAGGTGAGGAGGACGTGTGTGAGACTTGAACGTTAGTTTTTAGGATAATAGAACGTGTGAAAGCACGCTGGTGTAGCGCGCGTCTGTTGGGTCACGTGACCAACCACGCCTTCTGGTAATGCGCATGCGTAATTACATTGTACATCCTCTCCTATTATATTAGGTCTAAAGTAAGAGAAAGGCATGGAGGAGAGGAGGGAGGAGGAGGAGGAGAAGAAGAAGAGGAGGAGACTCCAGAGCAGCTGAGAGAAAAAGTGAGGCAGCTGAAGAGCTATGTGGAGGAACTGAAAAGATACTACCATGAATTGATGGCAGCATTTGAAGAACTAAAAGGAAGACAAACAGTGACGGAGGTAGTTACTAGTACAACCATTTGATTTAGGTACTGATATATATTTCTAGTTGTCAATGAGAGAGGAAGACGAGGGAGAAAAGGAGAAGGAGGGGGAGAATGAAGAGTGGACTGAAGAGAGGAATGTCTGGGAAGAACGACTGAGGAGGATGGAGGAAAAGTTGAAAAAAACTGAACAAAAAATGATGACAGCAGTGAAACAACGTGACAACCTGGAAATGGAGGTAATCCATTTTCAACCTCATTTCCTTCCTATTTCATTTCCTGTTTCATTTCCTTCTCATCATTATATAGTTACAGATGGCAAAGGAAGAAGGAGGAGGATTAAGAGAGGAAACAGTGTTTTTAAAATCACAACTTGCCAACTCACAAGAACAGCTCAGAGAATTAACTCAATCACTCTCAGATGCTCATCAAGCTCTCAACATACTCAGACAATCTTCCAGTCGAGACGTAAGGGGTTAAATCTGTGTTACTGTGACAACCAAGTGTATCCCTCTAATACAGCTGGAACACAGAGACAGAGAGTTGAAGAGGTTAAAAGAGGAAGTGAGGGAACTGGAGGAGAGAAGGTATAGTCTTGAGGAGGAGTGTGAGGAGAGGAGAGGTAGAGTAGGTGGTTTGGAGGAAAAACTGTCACAAGCTCATGATGAAATCAACACATTACAACGACAGGTTTGTAGTCTCTGACAGACTGTAATATGTGTTAGAGGTGTCTTGTGGACAGGTTGATAAACTGGTACCAGAGGTAGAGGAGGAGGAGAGGAAGACAGGGAGTCTGAATTCTGAACTTGAGAAGAGCCGAGAAGAGATAGAGAGCTTACAGAGAGAGAAATCTGCCATGGAACAGAGCGTGAGGCAAACTGCAAACTCTTACAAACAATAATAATCCATATGTTGTTAATAGCTGGGAGATAGAGTAGCAGAGCTACAGGCCGGGATTGCAGCTGCTCTACATGAACAGAGAGTAGCCCGGCAAGAGACAAGTGATCATAAATTGCAGCTGGACCACCTGAAAAAGAATCAATCCTCTCTTCAGGTTGGCATGGAGGAGGAGAGAATAAACCAGGGGTTGCTAGTAGAGTTTATGGTCCATTATAGAAAGCATGGTGTATGGTATAGTTGAACCTCGTTAAAGTGAACTTCAGGGGACCAGCTTAAAATATTCGCACAAACAGGAATTTATTTAGAAAGTAGCTATGGCATAGTATATGCTTACAGAAGAGAGTTTCATGCTGAAGGGGTATTGAATATTCACTTTGACAAGGTTCCGCTGTAGTTTAAAGTGATATCACACAAACTAGCTGAGATTGTCATCAGCTATTATACTAATGGTATGGGAACTCCAGGTATTATCATAGTGGTTTTACTTACAGGAGGATATTAAGAAATACAGGAAACAGCTACAGGAGAAGGAACAAGAGATGATGAAAATTATGACATCCCTTCATGTCACAGCTGCTCAGGTATACCCTCTTCCTCCTCCTGTTCCTCTTATTCCTACTCCGAAATATCTTTATCTGTCGTTTGTTTCTATTTCGATAGCTTGCTAGGTTGCGTTGTCATGGTGATGCTTCGGGAGATACGGGAGCAATCAACGAAGGGGCGGAGTCTAGTGATGTGGGTGATCTGGTGGACGTAGTGGAGAAGGAGGTGGAAGAGGTCAGAGTACAGTGGGAGGAGTCACAGACTGTTGTACTACGTCTTCAAACGACTGTTACTGAAATGACCACACGTTTGGTACGTTTCATGCAGTTACATATAGTTGTGACACTTTTCACTTCATCCCAGAGAGCCTTGGACCAATCTCATTATACTATTTAAATAAATTCACTCACATGGAATTGGTTAATATATATAATAATATAGCGAACATCCACTGTGCTACTCTTTATCTCTTGTTAGATACATAATTATAGGAGTCTCCTTGGTAATTTGGTAATTTTAGCATGTGCTCTAGAGTTCACTAAGGGTTTTCAATTATTATAGCAATATTCAATGTCAGCTAATTTTCTATTGCAGGAACGTCTGCAATCAGAGATCACAGAGAGAGAAAGACACCTGGAGGAGATGGAAAAACTGGTGTCTGAGTCCCAGGTGGGTGTGGCAGAAGGCGTGGCCTTGTTGAAGGAGAGGGAAGAAGAGGTGGAGAGGTTAGAGAGGGAGGTGGAGGATGAGAGGAAGAAGAGAGAACAGCTGGAGAGAGACGTTGGTGCTGCCACAGGAAACAAGGAACAAGTGGAAAAGATTTTATCAGAAGAGGTGACATCAATTAGAGTTATAGTGGGTGTGGTTTAATAGGTCATGTGACTATCATGTGATGTAGTTGGAGCGAAGAGAATCATCTCTGGATCGGTTGGGAGATGAGAATAAGACTCTTCAGAAACACCTGGAGACTGTGTCGGCAGAGGTACACATATACATACAACTTTGTTAAAATGAACATTGTTAATACAAAATCCTCCTTTAGTATGGACTAACTCTAAAGTCATTGCTATTATAAGCATACGCTATATTACTAGCTCTGGTGTTCATTAATAAGAATACACTGATATATACAATAACTTTTGCAGTAATTTCAAATACTGCATACATTTTTTCATTTCACACTGTGCTATAGTGTATGTAAGCATACCACACGCTCCAGGTCCCAAAACTTTTCCCCACTTTGTGAGCTTGTTTCCTTTGAGAGTTTTTAGTTATACTTGTTCTCAAGAAATATAGATGTGTGTTGAATTCAGTGATGTCTTGTAGGTCAAGGTGATGCAGACAGCGAGGACTGCCCTGCAACATGAGTTTGATCAGTTAATGGGTGAACTGGATTTGAGTAGATCTAGTGTAGCAGAGCTGGAGGCTGAGTTGAGAGAAGAGGAGGAGAAGAGGGAGAAGGAGCTGGACAGATGTACTCGTGTCATTCAAGATCTTCAGAATAAACTAGCTACCGCGGAGGAGGAGAGGAAATTATCCCGAAATGAGGCAAGTAGATGACATCATAGTTATAAGATACACTGTGCCTAGTATGTGTTTGTGTGTGTGTCTGTGTGTGTGGGGAGTTTTACCTGAGGTCCCTCTGATTAATAGCCTGTAATTAATGTGGCTAACTGAGCAATCTGTGATGAATGTAGTGAGGAATTTTGTCAAAAGGCATCAAAGTGTTTGACCAATCAGATCTCATGAGTGCTTCCTTTTGCCAGCATATGTTGTTCTCTTTCACTGGCAAATTATTAACAACCACATTTTGCATCAAGTTCTCTCCTTCAACCTCACATCTTTCTCTCTCTTAAAGGAATTATATAGCAGAATGGTAATTTTACTAAAATACAGTGAAAGAATACAATTTTGTTCCGCCTGTACTAATTAATATAGTTTTTATTACAGCTGCACTTCCTTTAAAGGGATTGTAACAGAAAGTTTAGTAATATTATTAAAGATATCAATATCGAACAATGTGATACAGAGAAAGATAGCAGTTTTATTCCATTTAATAACCTTTATTACTGCTACACTTCCTTAAATTTTCTCTTCCTCCTCCTCCTCTTCCTCCTCCTCTTCCTCCTCATCCTGCAGTCTGAGAGCAATATGATGGAATTAGAACAGTTAAAGTCGGAGGAGAGAAGACTGCGAGAGGCTGTGAGCAAGAGAGACAAACTCATTGTAGAGCTACGGCAGGAGACCTCTTCTCTTAACCTCACACACCAGGAGACTTTGAATGAGGTCTTAATAGCCACTCTCTCTCCTTCTCCACCTTCTCTATGTTCTCATGCCCAACTCGTGGGGGTCCCTGGGCTACACACACACAATCAGTTCACATTTCTTCACTTGGTCTGTCACATCCTACATAGACTGGCACTGGGATACAAGTCCAGGTAAACCATAGTGCAATGGTGCCACTTGGATAATCCATGCTTCGTATATAGAGGCCATCTCTCTCTCTCTCTCTCTCTCTCTTTCTCTCTCTCTCTCTCTCTCTCTCTCTCT
>JAODVQ020114675.1:0-16391 GCA_025400075.2 Phenganax stokvisi
CAGATCTTCAGAATAGGCGCTTGTCCTACGCTTTTCGCAGGAGAAAGCCATTGTACTGTGCAGATTCAAAATGACTAGCACTATACGCGCATGCGCAGTCATTTTCCGCAAGGTCTTGGAAAATTCCAATAAGTTCAGGCGCGCGCTAGTCTCGGGTGACACCAGCACTGCGCGCGACCGCCCCCGGCCCCCATCCGTCGAAGAATATTCGGGGCGAGAGATGTGACGAAGATGAGCACGAGATTGCAACTAGATGTACAAAAGGTGCTAGATGTCTTAGACCATGCAGGATTCTCGCCCAACGGTTGGAGAGAGCTCGGCCAGCGACTAGGAGTCCGTGGCCTGGACGCAATAAACGCGGATCACATCGGAGAAGGAGTCAAACGTTGTCTCGAAGAGGTCATCAGAAAGTGGTGGAAAAGACGTGGAGATTGTCGATGGGATACGCTAATACGAGCTGTCGGGGAGTGCGGCGGCGTAAGCAGCGGGGGTGGTGCCTATGTTGCCAAGATGGTACAGGATCAAGTGTCGTCGCTACCGTTAGGTATATAGCTAGCTATGTAGCTAGATGAATGTTTCAGAACCTGCGCTATATTTTCACATATCTAGCTAAACAGCTAGTCCTCAGTGTGAGTATGGCCATACCAGCATGTTGATTTATCATCTAGTAGCTAAGTGAATTTGTGGTGAGAGTAAGCAAGTCCATTTCACCTATATATACAACTATCTAGGTAGGCAAGGTGGCTCCAACTCACCAATATAAAGATCTAAGCCAGTGTGCTCAATTACTGTTTAACACAGGGGCTTTTTGCTCCGTAGCATTTTACCACACGGGCAGGTTCTATTGTGTGGAAAATTCCTCATGCCTAATGAACCCGTTGTTTTGGTGTGTAGCAATAATAATTTTCATTCCATTAGATCCTGAAGAATTGGATGAAGAGAGTACTTCTGATGACTCAAGCCCTGAAGGTTGTGTTGTGGTTTTCAGTGTGTAGATGTACCATATACTGTTTATTTACTTAAACCTATACAGATGATGATGCACTGAATAGGTCCCCTGTCATGGTTCAAGGTAAGTATCTCCAGTAAAAATAATGATGTTTAACCAAAAGTTTTGTATTGCAGAGAATGGAGATACCTTCTCCACTCTGAATGTGGATAAGATATATCAGGTGATTAAAGGTGCAGAGAAGAAGGTTTGTGTTCTGGGGTTTCAACTGAACCTCACACCTAATACAAGAAGAAAGTTGAACACTCCAGGAATGAGCGCTGAAGAGCAACTGCTCAAAACACTAGAGGAATACAAGAAGCAACCTGAGCCATCATGGGAAGGCATTGCTGATGCACTCGATAGTGAAATGGTTCGTCTAAATGACTTGGCAAAGACGGTCAGAGAGTCCTACTGTCCAGGTAATAATGACATCATCAAAATCCCTTTATTACTATATACTGTAGATAATAGTCTAAAGCCTTAGAACCATTAGAATTTAGTCCTTAATACAGAGGTTACTCTTTAGGTTAGGTAATGAACTTTGGTAGGAGTATGGGATTGTAACTTTCTTTATAGGTAGATTACTGTTTGTTAAAGAGTGTCAATTTTCAGGTTGGGAAGTTAAAGTAAACTTCCATAATTTGAAAACGCTATTTGGAGAGCTAATAAGTGCCATCAGTGATGCAATCGAGAAACAAGGAAAAGGAGTAAAAGAAGTGGTTGATGCAATCCGGGGTCTCCCAAAAGTCCGCGAAGAACGTGACAAAGATTATTTTATGAAGTATGCAGACGATCTTCGTCACTCTGAAAGTGTACCATCGCTGTTTGACCGGTTAACCTGTCACTGGGACTACCTACACCCAGAAATCTACTCCCCTCTCACAAAGGAGCTTTCACTCGGCAGAAATCTTGAGTCAAAATCCAACAAATACCTGCAAAAGAAGAAAGAATTCATCAACAAGACTCCACTAGCAGAATTCTGCAGGATCCCAGATATCGAAGAAGAAAAGGGGAGAGATCCTCCGAAGGGATTTCGTAGATATGTCACGAAACTTAACCGAGAACCACCGCCCATGCTCCTCAGCGACATCGAACGTCTGCGGCGTAAATTAGCACGAAAGTGCAATCTCCAAAGTTGTGCAGTCACAGTAGTTGGTCTGAAGCTCCACTGTGTCATCGTCACAATGTGGGTACCTTCAGAAACAGACTACAAATTAATATCCAGAGATCTTGACTTCATCAATGAGCACAGCATTATGCAAATGGTCTTCAATGACATAGTAGTATACTCACAAGTAAGACCTTTACCCATTATAAGATTATTATGACTTCATATTTCTATAGGAGAAAAAGGAAATTGGCAGTTCTGTTGATACTGTCAGGAAGGTGAGCATTGAATTGTCTAATAATATTACTTTGGTAGTTATATGCTTTATTTCTAGCCTGAATATCCATCAACTGCTTACATGGCCCTTAGGCTCGTCAGGAAAACTGTCTTTGACAGGCCAGTGAGCAATATAAGGAAACGTTGGAAGGTTAGCTAATGTTAGCTCTCTTAACCAATCATACATTTATTCCTCCTTCCCCACTACCTCTTTCTCCCTATTTCTCTCACGACAGTCACCTCTCACAAAGGCTGTAGAGAGTGGGAATGTTGAGGAAGTAAGAAGACTAATAGCCAGTGGAGAAGAACTTAACCCAGACACGGTGAGCCAGAGAAACTTCTATTTCAGACTGATCAAAGTCTAATGTTTTTATCATGTGCTGCCAGGTTTCTACTCCACTAAAGGAAGCATGTAGTAAAGGAAATTTGGAGATTGCACAAGTTTTACTGGATGCTGGTGCTGACCCAAATCATCTCACTGATGTAAGGAAGTAGTAGTTAATGGATCATTGAAGGACTATGTAAACACTGTGTAACATTGAATTATTTCTCAGGAGTGGACTCCTCTCATGGAAGCTGCCAGACTGGGTAACAAAGAAATGATTAAACTCCTTGTTGAGAATGGTGCTGAACCAAACACTATAAACACTGTATGTTTTAAGTCCTGGTGTGCTTCTTGAATATCTATAGCATGCTCTATCATAGGAAAAATGGACAGCAATCATGGCTGCATCAAACAATGGAAGAACTGATGCAGTGGACCAGCTACTGCAGCTTGGAGCCGACCCAAACATGCAAGATCATGTCAGTAACACTCTATACATGTTTAAGAGTAGTACCGTCATCATAATAATGTGAATAATGCATACAGAATAAAATATTGCAGGCAGTACATTTGGTAGAGTTAAAATAATAAATTACTCTAATGCTCTAGGTTGGATGGTCAGCACTGCTGGCATCAGTATTCAAGGAACACGAAGCTATTGCCCTCAGACTTGCAGAATCAAAGGCTAATCCTCACCTACAGAATGTGGTATGTTATAATCCTCCCTTCTAATGATCCACTTGCTGATTACTTGACCTGATTTGTGTTTGTATACAGGAATATAGGAGTGCTCTAAGGCTTGCAATGGAGTTTGAGCAATACACTGTGGTCGATGCCTTTCTTGACATATATCCTGATGTCAAGGCTGGTCTGCGTGGTCATCCAGATCTTGACACTACTGATAAGGTAAACCACACTGATACAGTTCACCTTTCTTATGTATGTGCTTACTATCAACAGTATGGTGGAACTGATCTCCTGTATGCTTGCAAAGTGAACAATATCAGATTTGTGACCAAGCTACTTCGCAAGGGAGCTGACCCCAATATCGTCAATCATGTAAATTCTGATCCACCATGCTGATGCTGGGTTTAATATATAGCATGATTATTTTATGATCATCACATTTTAAAGCACCTGACACAATGCTCAGGCACCCTGTATTATATGATGAAAATACTTGAAGAGTTGATAATCCACTCTCCAATGCATTATGTAGGATGGTGATTTTTCACTCTATGCTGCTGTTGAACATGAAAATGTTGAGATGGTTAAAGAACTCCTCAGAACAGGAGCCAATCCCAGAATGATCACTAAAGTACGTCCTAATACATGCCCATCTGATTTGTATATATAGCTTAGTTGTGGCACTAGGGCTAGGGTAGCAAAGTATGGTAGACCACCACATTATCAACCATCTTGCTATTTACACTGTGGGTGTGTGTCTAGGGTAGGGTTTATGCAGTAAAGTGATGTTTATTTTCAGTATGGAGAGTCTGCACTAACAGAGGCTGCTAGAAATGGCTCAGATGAAATTGTGGCTGAGCTAATTCATGCTGGAGCTGATCCAAACCATTTCTCAGTGAGGCTAATCTTTTTTCTATCCAGCTCTGTTATAATTTTTGCTCCCTTTTTGATTCTCACTCATTATTTGAGGATTTGGTATAATTTGATGTAGAATGAAGGGACATCACTTGCTATTGCAGCCAGGAGGGGGAATTTACAAATAGTGAAACACTTAATAAGCGCAGGAGCTGACCCAAATCTTGCTGAAGTAGGCTTTTGGGGTGGTTTTTTGTTACTGATTTGAGTGTTTTTATGTCTGCAGTTTCTTGATCAGCTTCCCTTAGAACATGCTAAGCAGATCAACAATAAAGAAATGATTCAATTTCTCAGTAAACATAATGCTGATGATTCAAAACTGAAAGAAGTAAGTCAGCTTTCAAAAATTCTCATCTTCATGTTGATCTTTGCAGCTACCAAGAAGAAGATCCTCACAACTTATTAGATCGTTTTCTAAATACGTGTATGAAAATCTGTGACCGTTTTATGAGTGATGCGCATGCGTGGTTGGAATGTGAGAAAGGTGGGAGGGGCTGAGTGACAACATGGCAGCAGTGCAGGAGCCGTCTCTGGGACTCAACCGCTCTAAACGAGGTATATACTGGAGTGAGATCTTGTAGCATAGTACATTGTCGCTTTTCCGTTCTACGTTTAGACACACACTCAGCGAGGGCTGCCGGTAGAGCCTTGCTGTCTGAAGACGACGCCATTAACGTGTTCGAGGAGATAGAGGAGGCTCAGAACAGAGCCTACTACCTCGGCCAGTATCTGGGATTGCACGTGAGGGACGTGGAGAGTATAAGAAAGCGGGAGATCCAGGCTCGAGATCAGCTCTATGAGGTTCTTCTTCAGTCGGCAAAGGAGGCCAAATTGTCGTGGGGAAGAGTGGCCAACGCACTGCGAGGAAAGTTGGTCGGTCTCCCTCAGTTGGCAGACACGATAGAAGAAAAGTACTGCCGTGGATCAGCTATTCCAGAATTGCCTGAAATTCCGAGAACTGCACCTGCACGACAGGTAAAATAATAGCCATAGGCCTTTCACATACGGACTTATTCTTACGTCAACCCTTATATACAATATCTAGTATCGAACTTCAGAACAAAGAGGCCAAAATCAACACAGACGTCAGAGGTAATGCATAATACCTTACATAGCCATTTTAGCGGTCTCTTTTCTTCCACTGTAGCTTTGCGGCATTTCAGACTGTCCCAGAGGTGATGGTCGTCCACAGGAATTCTTCATTTTCTCCTCCTGGCAATGCTTACTGGGGATCACCTGAGATTTCTCCTTCCACAAGCCCTACTCCTCCTAGTAGCCCTCCATATTACTCCGCACAACACACTGTACCCAATTTAGACCCCCATCCTTATGTAAGTGTTCCATCTTTGAGCACTATAACATAACAACAGCACAAAATTGTCTCTACAGCTAAGCGTCAGTGCTTATCCTCTTGTTCCTCGCACACAGCCACAACCACCACTACAGGTTAGTGTTTTTCTTCCATTTTAACCTGCTCTCTAAAACTTCTCTTCCATTCACAGAATGAAAGAAAAATAACTACACGTTATTACATTTAGATTACTACTTTGTGTTTACAACTGCGTTTCAGTATCAATGTACTACTTGTTACGTAATCATTACAGTTTCCTACTGGTCTGCCCCGGGGATTATCCCGTTTTGTGGCAAAATAACTCGATGAAAATGGCAGCGTGCGGGGCAAACGGCCCAGCTTATGGTGCGTTCTTGACTCATCTCGACACTCTAAAGACTGCTGTAACCGATCCGGCGTGGCTGGCAACAGCGCTCTATTCTCGCGGGCTCATAGACCGACTGGCCTTCCAGCGAGCAGGCTTGGCGACACTGGCACCACTAGAACGATGCCAAGAACTGTTGTCTGCTCTGGACGGGAAGATATCGGCGAACGAAGCTGCTTTCGATACGTTTCTCGAACTGATTAGTAACAATCCTGTGATGGAAGACGTTCGCTCTCGTTTGATTGAGACCAGAGGTAGGTAACCTTAGACCAGATGCAACTTTAGCTCTAGCCGTAGCTACCATTCATAAATAATAGTACTAAACCCTATAACAAGACTAACGGCTCTCGTAGATAAGATACGTCACCTTTTAGCTCCAACGCCTGTAAAATAGAAGCGCTTTAAATAGCCACTGTCAGACTTGTAGCCCCAATGCCTGTACATAGCTGGAATCCTTCCTCTACACTATTCAGGACACTAGTATGGCTAAAATCCACTTTATCTAGATAGCTTTATGTTTTTATTTTCTATTATAGAGGTACTAACAGTGGTAGATGATGAGGAAGTAAAAGAAAAGGAACGTAAGGAAGAAGATGAAGAAAATGAGAGTGTGGAGGTCACACATGAACAAGAAGCGAGTCCGAGAGAAACCACAGAAGATTCTGGACCAGATACTTCAGTCTCATCGTCATCCTCATCATCAGCTGTGTCAAGAAGGGGGTCGTCATACAGTGAACATGCCAAGGAATCTTTCAGGGAGTGGAAAGCAAATATAGCAGAGTTTGTGGAGAAAACAACCATGTCTGATGTTGCTGAAGTTCTAGAGGAAGAAAAGGTCCTGGACAGACTCAAAGATGCAATTTTAGACTTCTTGTGACAATTTATCACTCAACTTTTGATTAATGTACGTGCATATTATGTAGCGCGCTGTGTTTTTTTCGGTGTGTGTCTCCCGCTCTCTCGGGATTATTATAATGCGCACGCGCAGTTCACCAATCGGGGCGCGGCCGGTAAAGTCTTCGTGAAATGAGCGAAAGAGTGGTTCCCTCGAGTTAGTGTCTTCCAACTTTCTACGCTAGTATAACATCCTTATATATACTGTTATGTGTAACTAGATGTGCGAGCGGTGCTAGATGTCTTAGAAAATGCCGGATTCCTACCGAGCGGTTGGAGAGAGCTCGGCCAGCGACTGGGAGTCAGCGATGTGAACCTGGACGCCATAAACGCGGATCACAGCAGAAAAGGGGTCAAATGTTGTCTCGAAGAGGTCATTAGCACCTGGAAACGACACGGGGATTATCGGTGGGAGATGCTAATACGTGCTGTTTTGGAGTGTGACGGTGTAGGCGGTGGGGGTGGTGCGAATGTAGCTGAGAAGATACGGGCGGCGCTACTTTCAGGTAAATGTTTTCATGACCCGCGCAATGTTTTATATCCAGGAATATCGTTATAGACCCAGCGAATCCTCTTTGGCACCAAGAGAGTGGAGACTCTGGTCATGTTCCTCATCTTCCTCACCAGGAAAGTGGCGACTCAGGTACACAACACTGAGTTTTGATGATGTAGCTAGCTATGAGCTCCAAATGCTATTATTTTATTATTGAAATAATTGTATTGTTTAACTACACTTGCCAAGAAGAAAAACTTGTTGAAATAACATCAAATGTTCTGGGGGCAATACTGCCTCCATCATCAGTGATAATAATAGTAAAAAAAACTCAAGTTTTAGGACGTTGGAAGAAAATTACATATGCAGAAACTAGACTATCTAGTTATCATTTATATATTAAGTCGTAACAGAGGGAATCAGCCGATAGTTGATCCAATGTGGAATGACTCACACACAAGACAGTAGATGATATATAGTCTGAACGATTGGTAAGAAATGATCCTGACTCACGTGGTGACCTAGTCCACACATTATGAGAGAAGAATCAGCTTGTTTTATCATTCTTCTATTTTCAGACACTCACTCCAATAGCCTTCTACGCGTCTACCCAACAGAGGACAGTTAGCACATACATAGTATCTTGTACACCAACTGACTTCTGCAGTGGATGTAGCTCATCTTTCCACACACTGACCACTGTCTTAACTACTCTTTTCATCATGGTACACTCACTTTTCCTACTGCACACCAGAATGATCAAGAGATGTCCAATGTGCACTAAGAAAGAATGGTTACACAAAGGAATTCACCCTCATTACCACTCATGATGAAGGGATAGAGGCAGTATTACCTCGAAACTTTAAATATTACTTCAACAAGTTGCTCTTGGCTAGTGTAGTTAATCAGATTAACTACTTCACTGAGGATGTTACCATTAGCTATAGCCACAAACTACTCTTTGCTATACAGCAATATGGTCTGAAGGAAGACACAGTATTAGTTCTCCCATTTCACCCCTGTCATCATTATCTCCACTGAGCTCAATAACAAACAGGCAACTATCTGATGGAGAAATGTACACAGGTTAGTTTAAGCTTCACTATTGCAAGGCTTTTTAGGAAATCCACAATAGGTTATTGACTTAGTTATGGAGTTTAAAAGCTGAGAAGAAGTGCAATAGTATCTTTCTTGCATGTAGTAGAATGTATAGTTCATAGTAGACGTTTAGCCTTGGAGTTGACCTCATTAGTGATTTAAATTAATACTAGGTGATGAAATTCAAAAGATAGCTGAAGAGCTGAATAAAGCCTTCAATGACATTGTTGGGTGTACACAGACAGCACTAGAGAAGAGTAATGCCGATCCACGGGCGGTCGTCAACATCCTACACCGCCGTGACGCAACATTCACGTATTTCATCCCACGAGAATTCATCAGAAAGCTCCGACAAGCTCCCGATATCATTGATTTATTCTTTGAGCTTGACGACTACTGGGACTACCTCAACTACTCACTTCTCGAGTGGCTCTACAAACAGCCAGCAACGAGACATCTCTTTTCTGAGAATCAGATTTACGTGTATGAGAATCTCAAAAAGGGCATGCAGAAATATGCACAAGACATGAAGTATTTCAGAGAGCATACTGATGTGAAGGTTTTCTGCTCCTTGCCAAAAATGCGACTCAAAAATGATATGGAAGTTCCGGAGGGGTTCAAGGAGGTTATCAAGACAAAGAAATTGAGAACTCTCGAAGATGTCGAGCTGTGCCGAAGGGAAGTCGCTGAAGAATACAAGCTGTTTGATTGCCTGGTCTTTATAAAGAAGATTGAAGTTGGTTCTGTCATTCTCACGTTCTGGATCCCAAGCTGTGCCACTGTTGACGGAATAGAGCAAGAATCTTCTGATGGAAACAATGAGGGAACCTCCGTTGATCCCATAGTGATTGAAGATGGAGTTCAGGTATGAGAGACATCCATTTCACCATCAATTTGTACATAGTTGTCATTCTGTTATAGGTTGAGTTGTGCCCCTCTCAAGAAGAGTCAGATAAGTCTGAGAAGGCTGTGGTAAAAAAGGTTTGTTTTGGCCCTGTTTTCCTACCATATGTGTATTATACATAATATCATATAATTATCCACTTCCTTTATGAATACTACAGGGATCAGTGCCAGGTGCACTCCTCAATTTCGCCTCAAAAATAATTCCTAATGTTATTCTAGACCCTGTGGTATGTGCTCTATATCGAACACTTGTTATGCTAGTTAAAGACTCCATTATCTGGTTAGGAACTAATGCTTGCTGTTTCTAATGGTGACAAGAATGCGGTGGAATCTTTACTTTCAAGAGGAGCTGACCCAAATGCCTTTCCACCAATGGTAATGTATAGCATTGTATAATTCATTGGTAGATTATTTTAAGATCTTCAATCATGATATCTATAGATGCAGTTTACACCGCTGATGGAGGCTAGTCGAAGTGGTAATGTGGCAATAGCACGTTTACTATTAGACAAAGGAGCTGATCCAAATCTAACCAACAATGTTAGTATATACAACTATCTCCGTAGCCCTGATTAGTTTTTACTTCATGTCTAACAGGAAGGATGGACTGCATTAATGGCAGCGGCAAATAACAATCGATATCGCTCAGTTGATATTCTTCTCCAGCGAGGGGCAATTCCTGATATGCAAGATAATGTGAGTTTAGATCTCAAAGAGGAAGCTATCGCACAATAGTATAAGTAACTGTTCATGTGACACATTTAAAGTCTAGTTAAGCTGTGGCTTTCTTTTATTATATGTACGTTAGACTGGATGGTCAGCTCTAATGGCCGCAGTGTACAATAAATATGATGAAGTGGCTCATAGAATCATCAAGGCCGGAGCAACTATTCACCTCCAGGACAAGGTAATTCCACCATAATTATGATCTAGGTGATACAAGGGGCCCTGTATACCTTCTGATTCCATCTGATTGCACACGTTTTAAGCACCCTTGACCCCTCCTTCAACAAATCCTGGATCCACAACTTAATTCTACAGAATTCTCCTATGAAATTTTTTCGACAGAATCACACTAATGCCCTTCTCCTTGGAATTGCTACCAATGAACAAGATGCTGTAGTAGATGCTCTACTGGACCATGTTACAGACAAGACTCAGTTGGACCTTCAAGACAGTGTATGTATCTTCGTGAGAATTTGTATAATTTGACATTCTTTTCTATAGTATGGGGAAACTGCTCTGATATTTGCATGTAAACGAAGGAAGCTGAAACTGGTGGAACGGCTTGTTTCAATGGGAGCAAATCCAAACCTTTGCAATAATGTAATGTGCCAATATATGCTATGCTACAGTCTGTATTGTATGAGCTATCTTTTAGCATGGAGAGACTCCTCTAATGATTGCAACAAGATGGGATGACGCGAAAATTGTGCAAGTGCTTCTGAAAAACCGTGCCGACCCCAACGAGGCAAGTTAAACAAGGACACCCACAATATAACTATGGCATCTCTAAAACTATCAAAGCAGTTGGTATTATATATGTATACAAACATATACAGTATTTGTATCTGTAGGGAGCTATTTCTCCTCTGATGTTAACTAACAACCCTGAAATTGTGAAGCTACTAAAAGTACATGGGGCAGATCCTTACCTTCAAGACGAGGTAGCTATAGTTTCTTTTGAATTAGCATTTGAGTATTTTTCTCTTTTAAAGAGAGGTGTTCGACCGTTTGAAATGGCAGAATTGAGAAATTTACACGAATTGGCTAGATCACTTAATCCAGAACAGGTATATGGCTGCACTAACTATTTCTTATTACCATTTTTCTCTTATTTTTTGTATATAGTTTTCATCAAGTACTCCGCAAAATGTTCTCAAACTTACCTGGAAGTCCATCTCTACTATGCAACACCACCTTGGTCTCGGACCATTGTTTCTGGTGCCAGCAAAGAAAGGACTGCCTCAGGGACTTAGCTGGCTTAGAGGAATTTTGCAAAGAGCATCTGTACATTAAAATTTAATACAAAATGTATTATATGTCTTGCGCACCAGCCCCGCCCTACCCTCTCTTGTGGAGCGACCCACACCCGGACCCGCCTCCGATCCGTGCGCATGCGGTTTATACTGGTCAGGTTCGTTCTCATTGAATCGCTCGCTCCCAAGCAGCGAGTCGGGAGAGCGAGAGAGCGTCGTTAGGCGTCTCTCGCTAGTCCGAAACTGGTCAAGGCAGGATGGCTGACCAGCGTAGAACAAGTAAGTGCAGCTTTCACGTACGCCAGTCTACAAGTCTTATCCGTTTCCTACCAGCTCTAAAACGACAACAATCTTTGGAGAAAGGGCTACCACCCAGTATTTTAGAAAAGCTCGAAGAAGTAGATGATTCGCCCTTGGAAGTAGGTAAAGACATAATTATACTACCCTTGAAGGTGTAGCTACTTACTACATTAAATAGCTAGATATATAGCTATCTAGACCGGTCGATTCCTCTACAGATGATGGTTTTGACATTAATAGTGAAGTGATAGCGATTGCTCCGAGATGGCAGGAGTTTGGCAGGGCACTTAACATCAAGCAGACACAGCTAAATCTCATAAAGGCAGAATCAGGCTCGGATCCTCGTGACTGCCTAAACAAAACAATTCAAGAGTTTTTAAAACGAAACTACGACTGGGAGACGTATGGAGTCCCATCCTGGAAGCTAGTGATGATCGGAGTTGGACATAGAGCAGGAGCAGCAGATACTGACTTGGCTCTACAGATAGCAGTAGCCCACAAAAAGCACAGTGAGCGTACACTGCACGATATTATCGACTCATTTTCATCCCATTGTCATAGCTCCTTCCACAAAAAGATCAAGAACCGACTCTTGTGAGTTTGAAATCTTGTAATGCATAGACATATTATATAGCTACTCAATGAAGTGTAGTATCTTATAATAGGGTCATAACGGCCTGTTTGTTTTAGCTATGTGTTTTGACTTCAGATGATTATTCCCTCCTAATGGAGGCCAGCAGAATTGGCAATGTGGAAAGTGCAAAAAAGCTACTGGATCACGGAGCAAATCCAAACCTTGCCAACAGTGTATGTGTATAGTCTTTATTATTACTAGGCAGAGGAGTACTCTAATAATTGGCATGTTTTTACTAAGGGAGCTTGTTTAATAATGATACATTCCATGTTTATAGGAAGGCTGGACTGCTCTAATGGCAGCAACAAGAAACGGAAGATATGAAATTGTGGATCTCCTGCTAAACAATGGAGCTAACCCCAATATGCAGGACCATGTGAGCTCCATAAGATAATCCACTATGTCGGTATTAGTGCATTTCTTTTATCTTAGACTGGATGGTCAGCATTGATGGCTGCTGTATTTGGTCGCCATGAAGATATTGCTTTGAGGTTAATCAAATCAGGAGCAATTCCTCATCTCCAGGATAAGGTAGCTACAGGCTACCTTATGTCTTATGTAGCTCCACGTCAACTGGTTTCTATACCTATTGTTTTCCAGAACAGGACGAATGCCTTATTGCTTACAATAGCTAGAAATGACCAGGAAAAACTTACTAATGCACTCTTGGACAGTAAACCTGACGTTAACCTCCAAGACAGTGTAAGTTAGATACTAAAATGATACTAAACTTAAGCTGATTCTTAAAACCAACAGTATGGCGAAACAGCACTTATATTTGCCTGCAAGAGAGGGAACCTTGTTCTCGTGAAGCGACTTCTTTCGATGGGTGCAGATCCAAATATCTGCAATAACGTGAGTAACTTAAGATTCCAACTCAATTATTACTATTCTACCATTGTTTATGAAGGCTGGTGAATCACCTGCTTTTATTGCCGTTGGAAAATGCAATGATGAAATTTTGGAAGAGATATTATCACACAATGCTAATCCAAATAGTGTAAGTGATTTTCAATGTTAAGAATTTGACTAGGATTAATATCATGCAGGGAATTATTCCGCCATTAATGATGGCTGGATACATGGGCTCAGATAAAACCGCTGACATTCTTATAGCTCATGGTGCGGACCCCAACCAGCAGAGCAAGGTTTGCTCCATCAAGTTAGCCTAATCTTGAAGATGGAAATAAAAATTATTGTACTAAATTCTCTATTCAATGATTTTCTGTTGATTTCACAGGCTGGTCTTACAGCATCTGAAGTGGTGGATCTAAATCAGCATAATGATCTAGCTAAGAAGCTAAACCCAAAGAAGGTATGTAAATTAACTATGCCCCTTCATTAGGACCTTATACTGGAGAAACAGACATAAATGTCCAGTACTGCGACAAAGTATTAGAGGGAGGAGTTTGTGTACCTTTTTCTATGTGCACCATTTAGCATTACTGGATATCCCCTCAAAACAGAGCTCTATTATAAATACTGCACTAAGAGTTCATTACCAATTTCATTACCTCCACACAGACCAAGTCAGAAAAACCTACAGGCATCATTTCTGCCACTCTCAAAGCATTAGCATCTCTGAAGGAGCACCTCAATCTTGGTCCACTGTTCATGGAACCAGAGCAACCCACGGCAAAGATGGACGACTCTTACGGTTTCGGTTTCCTCAACAAAATTGTCAGCAGTTTTGCACAATAAACTCTCATGAATTTGTTATGACACTCAATTGCAAGTATAAGTACATATGTACAATAGCATTATATTACACTTGTCAATGTATACATGTGATACACATGTCAGAATACTTTAAAATGACCACACACACTATTAAGTAAAAATCAGTCAGGCTTGAATCACGATTTTCAGATAAGTTCAGGCTTGAATCATACAGTGTTATATGCTATTCTTCCCTTGAATGTCGACCATCATCACTGGGTATGTCTACACGAATCTGTATAATAGTGAGTCATATGATTATCGGGTTGATTTTTTGTGCATATTATAAGATTGTGTACTATACCATTATAGTATAATAACTGCTATACACTGCCTTGTAATGGAAAGTTTGGCAGCCAGTGGAATGTAGAAACCAGTGCTATATAGGACTTGAAAGGAAGTGTAGTAGTGTAAGGGCTAAATAATTAGAAATGTTACTAAAGATAGAACAAACCAATCAAGAACCAGATACAGTGAAAGACTGCAATTTCGTTCCACTTGTACTAAATTTAGCCTCTATATACTGCTATTATAGACTTCCTCTAAATTTAAAAGTGTTGTGTGATAAGCAAAGCTTCTTGCTTTATGCCTCTATTGGTCTAGTAGTCACTACCATGGCATATTGGGAAACCAAGGATAGCTGTTTTTCCCACATACTACATATCTCAATAACATTAGCTAGAAATGCATTGTCATTCACTCCATTGTAGAGCCTATAGCCTTGGGCAGAACTACATTTGGACACTAATGCCTTTTGGCCCGTGTCATAGATACCAACATAGACTGGTGGATATTTATGTGAACTAGTACTGGTACTCTCATTATGTGAGTCATTATAGTACAGTTTATTCTGATACCATAGCATTCCTCACATTCAACAAGTGGAAACTCACACCACCCAATCTCCTATAGAGAACATTAGCCATGCCATATCATAGACCTTGAGTACAAACAGTGCTCTGGAATGCCATTAGAGCTACATCATAACACTGTGACTGTTGTTTGCCTGTCAGCATGCATAAACCTGGTTTCATTGGTGTTTGCACTATTCTTACCAAGACTCTGCTTTATCTTCAATACATAAGTAGACTTTGGTACTATATTCACCTTGAGAATGAACCTTGAAAATCTATAACAACCCCTTCTTTCCTATCCTAGCCTTTCTTGGTATATAGTTATAACATTACCAATCTTACAACTCACACCCCACAAAATCCACCTTGATTCTTAGCTACACTTGTAATGCACATTCCCCAAATATTACTACAGCACATTTTGATCAACTATTACACACACAATAGTATTGTATTATTCACATCAATGCACTTTCAGTATGAACATACCATAAGTATGAAGGTATAGTAATGGGTAATATGTGGATGTATATATACATACCTCAGGTGGAGGAGGAACTTTACTACTAGTCTGCTGGACGAGTCTCTGACGGAATACCTGGTTATCTTTCTGTATGTGGTGCAGATTGAAATAGAAAATGAAAATAACAAGGACACTTGTAGCGTTTGTAGTTTTGTTCATCTAGAGAGGTGTCCTTATCTCGGAGGTCATACAATACACTACTGTATTGGAGCTTGTCTGCTACAGGGAGGTCATTCTTATGTTAGAGGGTTGACAAATCTAGAAAAGTGTCCTTATCTTGGAGGTCATACAATTCACTACTATATTAGCAAGAGTAGAGAGCGTCCGTTGTAGAGAGGTTATCGCTATCTAAGAGGACTTCATACTGAAGCCTATGTATATGTACATTGAAATAGAAGGTTGGAAAGTGTCAGTCATACCTCGAGAAGGTCAATCTTATCCTGTGCCTTATGGAGAGCAGTAATAACATGGCGGCTATGGTGTCTAGCTTCATGTAGCTGTTGATCCAGTCTAGCCTTTGCAGAGAGTACAGCACCTAGAGACATGTATAGTTAGATCAGTAAGCACCAAACAGACTTACATAGTTAGATCAAAACAAACAATCACTCACTTAGTAGTGTTTATTCAAGCTGCCCACTAAAGTGGATACATATGCAGCTCATACAGAAGAATCTCTGTAAGGAGGACGCTACTGAGCTTTTGACAATTCTCCATCATAGAGGTTGTCCTCATTTTGTAAGTTTTAGAGTGATAGAGAAGTGAGCATTAATTGGAATTTGGAGTATGTAATTTTAGTAGGTGTCCTTGAGAATATTGTGTGTCCATCATTCAAAGGAGTATATACTTCTAGAGAAGATTTTCTTACTTCTATTATAGGTGTCCTTTTAGAGAGGTTTTCTACTTCATCTCTTATTTGTAAGTGTCCTTTTTGGAGAGGTTTTGGGTATTAATATAAACCTACCATTGACGACCCT
>JAODVQ020114781.1:0-16389 GCA_025400075.2 Phenganax stokvisi
ATTTTGACCTTATCCACCGTTTAAGCTAAACGGGCTTCGTACAACCGGCCCCAGGTATAGAGCTCTTATGGTTGATATCACATAGCTAAATAATATGCTCTAGTATATATCGCTATTCTGATCATTTCATTGAATGTCATTACTTATTCTTATACTGTGAATAGTGATAATGCTGTACAAATTGGTAATATTACAACACATACTTTGCTTCAAAAATTTTGTTAAAGTAGAAGAACTACTAACTTCATTGCGTCCTTTATTTAAAGGTTTTTCCAAAATATTTGTTGTTTTTTTACTTATACGAATTATTCCATCAGCCTTTTCCATAGTTTTTAGCCAAATTTATTGCAAATTGCAAAGAGCCCACGGTATTTATTCCATGAAACAAACTATTTTTGTACAGCGGCTTATACCTTTCTGAAATGCGCGTAAAAATATATTTACAATTCAAAATGGAAGTCAAAATTGCAGAGGAGTGGGACAGTGGGTTCAATCACAAAGCAATCTAACAGTTAACTAGAACATCGAAATATTTCGTTCAAATCAACCATGGCACGAAGACATTATCGTGGACATGGTATGTGCATTTTCTTTTTAGTTTGAAAATTGAGTAGAAGTGGAAGTCGAAAGTCATTTGCCTCAAAATTTTCGTGCAAAATTCAATTATACTTCCAGCCTGCGAATTTCAAAGAAAGCAGAAATCAAAGGTTAGATTGATATTTCAAACATCATTTCAAACATCATTTTAATGTATTTTTTCAGGGCTTGTTCGCTCTGATGAACCAATACCACTTGACTTGAAGAAAGGTGTTGTACTAAATGCTTTAACCTTAATTGTACTGATGAAGGAAAACGTCCAACTGTAGTTTTTATGAAGGAAAACTAAGTCAAATTTGTCAGTGTTCATTTTGCATACATTGTGACATGATGATGTGAATTCATGTTGTAGCCCCAAAGGAAAACATGCATCATGTTTTAAACGAAATTACTAGTCGTGGAGGGATGAGTGCTGGAAAGAAAATGGGATATGTGAACAATTTCACCAAGGTAACAGATTATCCAATTGAGCAAATCAAAGCTGACTAGCATTTTCGTCGACTAGTTTAATTTATAATATCATGTTTTTATAATTATAGTTGATCCAGACTACAGCTGTTGGTTCTGATTTTGGATTTTCTTTAGATGAAATCATAATATGGTAATTATTTAGTACATCCCTTTAGTCTTTCTACTAAATTGTGATTTGGTGTGAAGTCCCATTTTGATTGTTTCCCTATTCATTGTTGTTTGGCTCTACAATACTTCACACTGTAAATTACGCGTTTGATTTGACATTAAAGTTTTCTATAACTTATTTCTACAGCTTGCGAGTGTCAATATGCAACAGATCAAAAGAGGTCAGAGCAGCTGCTGTTAGGGCTTTGAGATATTTGTTTACAGATGAAAAGTCTTTCAGCAAAATGATGAACTTAAGAATTGATGTATTCATAGTGCGGTAGGTAATATGATAACAGAATGACTGATATATGAGAGTGCTAAAAAAAGGAAAATCTTGCATACTAATTGCTATATGTATGGAAGCTGCAGTTGAAAGGCCCAGTAATGCATGATATTTTTTATAATAGTTGTCTTGATAAACAACAGCAATCTGAGGTGGAACGCGTTCAGGCACTTCGATTTGTCCGAAAGGTAAACAATACTTTATACAACGAATGGGACCATGCCTTTTGAAACTTTGCACTATCCTGAAGAATAATTGCATTTGATTGTTTGTTGCTTAGGTTGTTGCAGTTTGTCCTCATTTATTCCCAATGTCATTTGCACACTGTCTGGTTGCCATAGCTGCAGATAAGAGTCAAGAGCAAGACAGGCTTGGAAGAGCTTGTCTTGCTACAATATGTGAACTAGGTCAGTATGCATTGTTTCTCAATGCTAAGTTTCTGGAGAAATTGCATCGTGTAAATAGGGAATTTAATTGTAAGGGATTGTACACAATAATCTTATAAGTTTGGTCAAGCTGGTTTTTTTGCAATGATTCTAGCTGTGAGGAATGTGCAAGTAGCATCGTATTGCGGTGGCATCAACACCATAATTACGAGTGTCCTTGATTCACAGGTTCAGTATGCTTTTAAAGTTGAATATTTTTGTCAATTTTCTTAAAACTTCTCAAGTTATTTAGAAGTAGAAATTTCAGAATGCATTCGGATTGAGTTTATGTGACACAAATAACTACAATGCTTTGATTAGTTCTTTACATGCACTAAATAACTACACTGATTATCGCTTCTCTCCCAAAGGTTCATAGGATGAACGAATGTCTTGTCTTGACTTTATTGTTTCTGATGAACAATCCTGTAACGCGGTGTTACATACAACCTAATATAGGATTAGAGGTAATTCTAAAGCTGTCTACTTAAAAGAAACTCTGTACACAGCTTGCAATTTTTAGCCTAAAGGTGTTCGGTAGTGTATTGTGTTTTCTCCACAATATTTTGCTGTATTTTGTTCACGTTTTTAACATAAACTGCAACAATTAACTCAACAAACATAATGCCACGTACGCTGATGTTTTGAGTTGGTGAATAGGCAAAATTGCAATACTAACTTGTCATGTTTTTTTTCCATCTTACAGGGCATTCTAGCGCCGTTCACAGATCTTCATTATAATCATGGCCCTGAAATTCCTGAGTCTCAACTCAAGTAATCATACTAGCTAAAGTAGTCGATTCTCAAATAGCATTTTAGGAAATGTTGGTACCAATGTTGTGTCTGCCTTGTTATTATTTCTAGAAGTGTTTTTTCTGACTCTACAATATTTTTTTTCTGACCAATCTTTGTCTTTGTTCGTTGTAACGCAATCCTGTACACCTATGAAGCGCCTTTTTCAAACTAATGTACAACATGTACATGTATTAACACATCGCAATCTTGATTTAATCTCAAGAAGAATAAAATAATCTTGGAATATTGACAAGCTGGGACTCAAACACTCTTTCAATTTTCTATTTCCAGAGAGGATCGCGAATCACGGTTGCAAAGTAGCAAGATGGCGATTGCTACTGTGTTCAAAACTTGGCCAGGTAGAAAGGAACATTTGCTGTAACCTCAGAAAAATATACATCAAAGTGGTATACTAATATAATCAGATATTTTTGAATTGTACATTTTTTTGGTAGGAGTGATATGTTTGTGCAAGCCAGATGGAAGTGGTCTTCAGTCTGTACTTCAGATCTTTTGTTTACCTGATGAGTTGATTAGGGTAGGTACACTGCAAGCTGCACGTGAATTAACAAGAGAAGGCGAAGTACTTCAAACTCTATCTTTCGTTTTGAATCGACTTTGTCTTAGTTCAATATTTTATTATTGTAGCGTCATATTATGGATATTTTAATGGACATATTTCGACTTCCCGTTCCCGAGTGGACAGATGATTTTGTGGTTGCCTTAAAAAGCATAGGTATAATGTACGGCAACTAAAAGAGTAAAGAAGCCTATTTCATTCGGTGTTGGCCACCCTTTACGCCCCGTATAGAACTTGTAAACAAAAATTGTGTTTATTATTAGTAGTTTACGATGATGTGCATTTTTTAGACCCTCGTCAGATGCAAAATTCGTGGAAACTTTCGGAAGGTTTCGTGGCCGAAGAGGCGCGTAGTTTACTACCATACAGAGCAAACGCGAGGTAAACATTTTCATTCCTCAGTGTAGTAGCATTGTGTTGAGTATACGACGTTACAACCATTGACATGTATACATCTGGACTGCTTGCTCTTATGCTTTATGGCTTGAGGCTTGCGTAGTCAATTGAAAGTCACGAAGGCTGACGAATATGAGAGTATTGCGATATCGCTGACTCTTCAAATATAGTCGGCAATACTGGTCAGCAGCCGACTTCATTAGTAAACACTCTCATAATTTGGGCCATCTTAGACCTCGCTTTTTGACGCGTAGCAAGCAGTCCAGATGTATGTATATGTCAGTGGTAACAACATAAAAACATTAAATTACGTAGGAAACACCTCAATGACTGCGTACCTCCTCCAACGTGTTTTAGTATGCTGCTGATTATTACGATAGAAATAGTGTTCTTTACGTTGCAGAGTGGATTTATTAAGGAACTATACAGCTATTGTTCTCTCAGCGTTCGTCACTGCAGGATTATTCGAGGTTAGTTATTTGTTGCAAGCCATTTCTGCATTGTGGTTTAGTCCATGAAATACTAAAGGGTGCTCAATATCATGTAGATAGAGCAAATATAAAATACAATAGTTTTGGCTTACCCAAACTCATCCACTACTACGTGTTTCTTCCGGAGAGAATTGTCAGGTGGAAAAGCAGTATATATCACAAATTATAGAACAAATGTGCTGCCTTCCATGTGTACTGTGACCTGTGTTGCAATCTATGCAGGATACGTTTGCTCAATAACTTTTTTGATGTCTGAAATCACCCCCTGCAAATTTCTTGTTCAACTTTTTAAATTTCCTTTGAGCTTTTTAATGGAATGGTAAGATATCAGATCAGGCCTGGTGCCTGAACTGTCGTTGGGGCTTTCTTATGGTTAAACCAGAGTAACCAGGAGCAGAAAGGCGCTATCCCAAATACTTACAACCTGCCCTAAGCATGAAGCAAAAAATATTAGACTTGACTTCACTTGGTCCTGTTACTATACACGTTGATATATCATTGCAATATGCATTATCCGTGCTGTTTTGGATAACATGTGAATGATTAGTATCGCTTTTATCTCTAGAGTTTGGTGCAGGTTATCACTACTTCTGAAGATTTAGTGTCAGTTCGTGCAACGATAGTTTTGGGTCAGTTGCTACACATGGTGAGTGTGCTTGTCAGAAAACGTGTTTCCTTTTGTGAGAATGATATTTGTCTTGAAATGCTTAATGTATTCTACTGTACAATGCAATACATTGTAAAGAATATCATTGACGTGTGTGGACTTATTCAGGCAAACACCCTGTTACCTCCAGAATGTAGCAGCCATACGCACTGTTTACCAAAGCTGATGAACATCGCTACGTCATTTCAAGTAACTCGACAGGAGAGAGGGTACGATACGTGCTTCAATTGTATAATGTCTTAAAACATGCTAGGCAAAGTTTTTGGCACCGTCTGGCTGATCTCACTGGAAGCAGGATGACCTGGATTATGATTCAATATTTTTCTAAATTACGTTTCTACTTCACCCTAGACGTGCAAGCTCAGCTGTGAATTGCTTGGATAGACTTCATCAGTTGAAGAAACGAACAATGAGACCTTATTCTCTGTTTTTAGAATTCTTAACAATGGTAGAATAGCTTCCTTATTTAAAATCATTGAAAAATTTTTTGTGTGACTGCTAAAAATATATTAGACTTCTACTGTAGTGTAACTGCAAATTACATTCTTGTTGTTTTGCAGCAATCAAAATCGAGTGAGAGCAAGAGTAAGCACAAAAAACGAGAACGAGAGAAAGAAACCGCATTGAAAGGCCCAACTAACACGAGCAAGGTTGGTCACACATACAGAAGATTGTCCAGTGAATCATTTTCCACTGTAGACGCGAATTTTTTCGAGCGAAAAATAAATCCAGCAACGTGATTCGCTTGCAAAATAATTTGCCGCGAAAAAGTCGAAAGCGAGCCAATCACGTTGCCAGATTTATTTTTCGCGCGAACAATTTCGCGTAGTGGAAAACGGGCCCAAACTGCATTGCATTCAAGTTTTCATGCAGAACAGTTTAATGGTGAGCTTCTTCTGCCTTGATGATATCGCTACAGTGAAAGGCTTCTGTTTTCTAGGATATAGATGATGATATGATCCGGGAAATTCACGTAGGTTTCTGTTATAATGAAGAAAAATCCATTCAAGTCAGTTATTCTTATTGGAACACTCATCTTTGTTGAAACTCAAATATGCTGATATTCCGCAGTATTCAATGTAATGGTATTCTGGAATTATTTAGAAATTACAAACCTCTACTGTTTATATTTTACAGATTGGTTCTGCAAAGGATTCTCATCCCCTACAATGGGATGTAATTGCCGCCATTCTAGAGGTAAGATGGAGGAAAACTTGTTGGTTGGACGAGTTCGATTTTTCATGAACATGATTTTATGAACTGTGTTATCAAACAAAGAACACTGATCAATTTTCTCCCAGAGGTGCAATCATCAACACGTTTCTTTTCTTAATTTCTCTTCGGCGAATGATGCGTTCAGGTGCTTACTGTATGTGCCTTATAGAGCGCTTACAAATCAAATGTAAACTGGTACCATGACTTTATATCAAATAATGAATAATGTGCGCTATTACTGACTGAAAATATCGATATCAATTCAGTCATGTTTCTCTCTCATTGCAGTCTCCTGTGGTAACTCTTCGCAAACTGGAAGAAACTGGATGTAGTGGGTGAGTTATGAGTGTACAATTCATAATGTGTCAGTCAACATAGCCTATACCTACTTAAAATTTCCCATTTCTTCCATTGTAATACGCAAGTCATTTTTACTGTCATAACGCATCTTTCATCTTTATCTCTAGATTTATCAGTAATCTGCTTTACTTCTATCAACCAAGCAGTCAACAGTTTAGTACAGTGGAGCTCAGCGATCCTATTGCAAAGAAATTGTCAGAAATTGGAATTCTGTTGATAGATTTTTTACTTGCTAATATTGTAAGTGTTCTCCAGGTGTAGCGTTTAATGGAGTATTGCAAATTGGATTAATGTTTGATCCAGACAAAGAAAAGGAAATTTTCACCACAACTGGATAGAGCATTATGTTATTAGTGAAATTACAAAGTTTTTGTTCTAGATGTTGTAAAATGCTGAAAATATAGTTATATGCGAAGTGCGCAAATTTTTTATACTTTTATACTGCAGGCCTTAAAACATCATTATTACGCGGATCAATAACTACTGATTGTTTTAGGGTGAAAGTAGACGAATGCTTGAAGAATTCACCAAAGAATTTTCAGAGTGTCTTGACAAGGTATTATACTATAATTAGTCGGCCTGCGCTTTATGTTTCCACCTTGAATGTCCTCTACATGCATTATATGACGAAAAGGGACCGCTTTGCAACTTCAGTACACGTACATATATTATTAAATTTACGTTATTTGTGTGGTGTTCTGTCTTAATCCTAGACTTTCAAAGATGCTAATAGTGGAACTTTGGGTGAAGAAAGTTTAATGAAGACAACAAGTCGTTACTACTTTGTATTTTTCGGACGATTATCTTGTTCATGCGAAGGTCATAAACTACTAGGAAAAACTGGAGTGTACCAACAGTAAGATGCTGTTTCTTGCTTAGTTTTTTATGGTTAAATTGCATCACTATTCCATTCGTGTTGTCTTCAGTTATTTAGATCTGGCCTCAATGAAGTCACGTGATCGTCTCCTCAAGCTTATCCTTGCAAGCTTGGATTACAGACGAGCCGAGATAAGCAGGATTATTTTATCCAAGATTCTCACCGCCTCAACTGTGGTAATATTTCTAGCGTTTCTGTGCTCACAAAACGTTTCCTTAAAAGGGTCGTCTTAGCGTTGTTCAGCGCTATAATGATATAATGAAAAGTTTTCGTTACATGCGCTCCATATCAAACTGTTATCACTATGTATCACTATATTACAGTATTCTGTGTTATTTTCATTTTGTGTAACTGTTATGTTTGTCTCATAGACTGTCCGTCTCTATGCCACGAAGTTCTTACGTACCTTGTTGAGAGCCAGAGTTGCGTTCTTTAATAACTGGGGAATAGAATTCTTGGTTACACAAGTAAGGGTTTTTCATTGTTATTATATGCAGTGTGCAAACAAACAATTAAGCAAGCAGTGAAACAAACCAGCAAACAATTAGATAAACAAGGAAACGTGGAAACAAACGTAGAAACATGCCGCGTGTAATAGCTATTTACAACATTTTTTTTAATTTCCAGCTTTATGATCATGAGAACAGAGTGGCAATGGAGGCAGCTGATGTCTTGGAGGAAGCTTGTGAAGACGAGGTTCATTTTCAAACAATTATCCAATCAAATTGCTTGTTAATATAAATAAGATTTCGACGTTTGGAGTCTGAGCCCTTTAAAGAACACTATGTCACCAACACTGAGCTGACAAGTTTATGAAAGGAACTGGACTGCTATTATGAGTTCTGGTGCACGATGTAGATACAGTAGTACTGTGATACCTTGTGACTAAACAGTTGCTCCATCTTTCTAGGCCAATCTCCAATATCTGGTTCAACTTCAACCTGCGCTTCTTCATCTCGGCGTGAAAGGCTGGAGGCTTTTAACTAGGTAGCTACTCTACGGGCTGATTTCCAGTTGCGCGTTTTTTCCACGCACGTGAACGCACGTAAAAATTAAACTGATTGTTATAAAACCGATCTTACAGACAAAGAAACGTTATGAATTTTGAAATCTAATTAACTACGAGTCTACTTGTTGTTGTATTTTTAAAAACTCTAAAACTTTGAAGGATTTAAACTTTTGCGTGTGTGTACGTGCGTGTCAAAAACGCGTCACTGGAAAGGAGCCTTTAGTGTATAAAGACTGGTGTAACTAATCTACTGTTCAGTATAATTATGTACAATACTTTATTCAGAATATATTTATTCATGCATTTACATGCAATTTATTAAGCACATTTGAAGTTTGTATTGCCAAGGTTTTACCATTTGTTTTTCTTGTGACCCGATCGCAGGTTTCTGTCCGTCGATAAAGGCTTCACCTATTTGAGTGAGCTACGTTTTGTTGATGTACTGATGGATGAGTGGCAGCAGGTTTGAAATAGTGATTTAATTTATTTGTAAATTAAATAGATCATAGATCAAACCAGCAAGAAGTATACAATAGACATACATATTTATACATTCAGAAATATTGCAATGAGTACGTGAAATGGGTAGAAGAAGCTTTGGCCGAAGCTTTGACAACATATCAGAAACCAACTGATGAAGATGGCGGCTATGTGAGACAATCTTCCGTTAAGTAAGATGAAGTATTGTGGTGTGGTGCACGCTGTTTCAATTTCTCTTCAATGTTACCAAGACAGTTCGAAGATCTTTTCGTGGATAGTGAATTACGTAATCGTTCCGTTATTAAAAAAATTCTTCGATCGTTGGATGCTGCCTAGGGGTTTCTACTGTTAACCTATGTGTTCTTATTTTAAAGAGTGGTAAAACGTCATGTGTACGTTCCAACGCATTTCTTTGGGGAAATCGTGAAGTTGAAGAGTGGTTATGAACATTTACAACAAACTGTACGTACAAATGGGTTGTTTACGATAATCAACTCATAGCTGCATGGAAGTAAGGCTAAGAGACAAAGCTTACCGAACATTATTCTGACATTTAGCTTCACTTTCACGTACCTATGACGTTTATTTGTCAGCGAAAAAACACGTTTACTTTGCGGTTTGTCAGCGCTCTTGTCATTACTTAACGTTTTGTATCTTTACGTGTAGGGCTACGTTGGTCAATTTGTGTATGCCATTCAGATGTTTGATTCGGATAGTACAGCTGACATACAACGAGTGAAGACAGCACTGTGGGCGTTGGTATGTGATAATTATGAAACTGAAAAATGTGTAGCAGTCATGATTAGTTAACATTACTACTTGGGCAAGAAGAAAACGTATTACTTTTGGCGTTTTTGTTTTATTAGTTTTATTTTCGTTTTGATTATTATTATTTTGTTCGACGGAATTTTTTGCGTGTAGTAGATTGCTTTGATAGGTAAACAGGTACAGTAGCGAGTAACTCACTTTCAAACTTGTGCTCTTAGGGTCACATTGGAACATCAAGTTGGGGCTTGAGTATTTTGATTGAAGAAGAAATCATCCCTCACATTATACAAATGGCAAACTTTTGTAGTGTTTTAACTCTCAGAGGGTAAATAATAGCCTACGTGTAATCCCAGACTAATAAAGGAAGTTCTTTTAGCAGGTTGGGACTGCACGCAGGTTGGGTAGGTCTGTGTCTTTCAGATTTCTTGGATTTTTTAACGCATATACAAAGTCTAAACGGAATCTATAGTACTTGTAAATTGTGTATAGAACCTGTTTCTACGTTTTGGGGCTCATCGCTACGACGCGTCAAGGAGCTGACATACTTAAGACTTTGAACTGGGAAAGTGTACGACATAAAGGAGAAGATTTGTGGCCTGTTGTTGAAGTGACAGAAGAAACTCTGCCGTATTCCAAATGGTTTGTCTCGTCGCTTTCTGCTGCTACAGGTTCGAAACTTTTCATTACCAACCACGAAGCTATAAATCTCAGTCTTTTGAGTTAGAATCCAGAATCGTTTTCTTTTGTACAATATTCATGAGTTGCTGCAGCTATACTGATGTTGAAACTTTTAGATTACTACCGTCAGAGCGTGGACGAGAGCTTTAGACATAGAAAATCTGAAAGCGAGATTGATGAAGCTCAAAAATCTCTCTACGACGAAGCAAGTGGTGTGTACTTAGGAACTGAACATCGTCCTAGCAATGTCTACGACAAGAGCAGTGGTATTTACCTCGGAGAAGAGGCGCCCAAGGTACCGAAACACGACGAAGGGACTGGGAGCGGCATTTTACTGAGCATGCTCGAAGAAAAACGTCAGGTATAATATAAACCCCATTCTTCAATTATAGTTTTTAAACGAAATATTGAACGACGATATTTATGCTCCAGGAAATGCATTTTGTTGAAAACCAACATGGTGGCAGCAGTATGTCCCTTTCAGAGGAAAAATCTAGTGGGTCTAATGAAGAAGTTGAAGCTAAGAGTGAGACACCTTCATTACTTGAAAGAATTAAAAAAGCTTCTATTCCTGCGCATTTAATGCCTCCCCCTGCTGAAGCAACGAATGGTGAGAAAGCTAGCACTGATGAAGATCGCAACCGGGGGGCAAAGAAAAGAGCACGAAGAGAGAATAGTCCTAAAATGCCAGCAAGAAGTGAGTCGTACCCAGGTAGTGCTTCAATTGCGTCCAGTAAACTATCTACCGACGGCGATGGTACAGGCGGAGCATTTGGTAACCAGTTGAAAACGATTAATCTTGGTCCCTATGAAGGAACAATAGGGGAAAATTCTTTGATCAGCAGAATTCTAAAAAGTGGTAGCGTTTCTCAAGGTAAAGTATATCTGTACAGTTTGTCCCTAAATTTGGTTTCTTCTTTCAGTTTTGCTGGTTGGTTTGATGGAAAACAAAAGCACTTCATTGGTTCTGTATATATTACCTCCAGTACCTTGTTAAACTCCGAGCCAAACGAAGCTTGCGATAGATTACATTTGGTAAAACCAAACTAAAATCATGCTCAACTGAGCGGGTTGCAATAAAGAAACATGTGCTGCAGAAATGAAATTTTACTTGTTCTGACGGTCGGCAGATCCCCGTTCTAAGCAGTCTCGTTCGTTATGGAGGTACAGAAGTGGGGATGATTAAAACTGCATTTTCTTTTATTATTTTCCCAGGCAAAGATGGGAAAGTGGAGAATGAAGAGACGAATGTTAGTCCTTCGAGTAGCACACCTCGGTCACGTGCATTGACAGATGGTGAGGAAGTTAGACACGTTCGAAGCTCGAGTGGAGTGAGTGAATCAAGTTATCGTTCTCTTTCCTCAATGGACACCTCACAAAGTTTTGGAAGTTATAAAAGTCAAACTAGTCTGGACGACAACCTTCATCTTCATTTCGATTTGGAAAAAACTCACGAGAAATCATTTAAAAAAAGACAAGCTGAGTTGGACCGTACAAGAAGCTCTAGTTTGAATGAAACAGGTAGCGCCGTAGACCCGAGATTGACAATCACTGCCGATGCCAGAAGTGCAAGTTTCTCTGGGACATCTGAAGACATGAGCCATTTTCCCGCACGTGCTACCCGCCCAATGTTCCGCAGTGATCACTCCATCAACTCTCCAGCCAATGAACAACGCGCTCTGATGACAGGTAGTAACACTGAAGTAATGTTACTAGATAATAAGACGTTAGTATTAAAGAATCTGACGAAGCTGGATGAAATAGAAGGTTTTGATGCACCTTACTTGGATCAAATGAGTGTGGGCGATGGTTTGGGTGAACTGGCCTCGATTGTGAGCAGAAATGATCACGTGAGAGATATAGGAACTTCGGTTGATGAAATAAACAAGAAATATGCACGCAAAGCATACTCCCGCAGCGCAAGCTCTGCTAGTTCTAGTTTTACTCCGCGAGGTCGACGACTTAAGAAGAGCATGACCTCAATGTCAATCTGGAGTCTCCAGTCCATTCCAATGAGCCCCACGTCGCCTGCAGATTTCGAGAATGCCGAAATGATGGTGGCATACACGTCGTTTCGAGATGCGCATGGTTACTCTGCTCTCAGTAATTTACGGAGAAAGCGAAGTATTAACAGAGATATTGAGTCACGTATTGGGGGATTTAATCAATCGTTTACTATTGTTGGGTACGCTGTTTATGTGTTGAATAGAAGCTATGGCCATAGCAACCGGTCATGCTCGTTGTGATAATCAATCAAAGATAAAGCTCCATTGAGTGTTTGAATAGTACAAATATAGCTGGAAATTTGCATTGCTAGGCTGGTTGCTAATGCTCATGTTAGCTGTATCTGCTCGGGCCTCATTGAGGAATGCTTTCAATTAAACGAGACCCATGAGGCAGTCCCACGCTGGCTCCCAACAGGTCCAAATTTTGAATAATGAAAAAAGTGCGCAGCTGGACTAACGACGTGTTATTATCTCCATTTTTTTAGACCTCCGATCCCCGAATCTCGTCCTCTTTCATTGGATCTTGCTGATGGTCAAACATCAGGATCGACAATTCTTCCCAGCCCCTCTCCCTTGGATCATCAGTACGGTAGAAAGTTATCGACTTCTGCAAGGGGAAACGAGTTTCTAGGATTGACTTTGCCTTTGGATCTCACGGATTTCTTCATGGTATGTCTCTCTAATCATCATGTTGTCTGCGAGCAGGCCCAGTGATTGGTTACCCGCTTGCAGGCTGATCTTTGGGAAACGCAACATCGCAGACATGATCCCTTGTAGTGACCTATAGCCTTGAATGTGCTGCTCATGGATGTAATTAAATTCTGCAGCATTGTGATGCGATTTTTATGTGATTTCAGGTTACTGAGTCTGAGTTCAAGGGATCATGGGCTGCTAATTTTAACGGTATATCAACAAGTGTACTACAGGAGCCGACGACATCCGAAATAACTCCGACTGCACAAGTAAAAACATCCCATGATATCAACTATTGTCTCTCATGTATGGATGTGTCCCATGTTACCGGACTGCATGTAACGCGACAAGCTTCGGTAGAATCAAACGACGGCGACAAAATTATCGATTTAGCAAACGCGCCTCCGAGTAAAGGTGAAACTCCATATTCAGCAGGGAGTGTGTTGGAAAGGTTTTTGAAGGGAAAGCGTGCTGATAATACCATGACACCAAGAGAACAAGCTTTGATTAAACGGGAGATAATGAGATTGGTTACTAATTTGAGCAGTGCTGTGACCTCCAAGTCTCATCTGCTGTCTTTGAGAAAGTAAGTTTATATGATTTATCTGGAGATGTAGTTATGTCTCTTTTAGAATATGCCACAGAGAATGAACCAGACTAATACCAAGTTGTTCGCCAGCGCCTCCCACCCACGCGCCCCACGTGTTACTCACTTTTAACGAAATTGCGTGCAGCGCCTCAAGCTCTCAATAGCTGAAATTTTAATATTGCTTTATTGCTTGAACAGCACAGCATCAAAATATTCTTTGTTTTTATTATTTTCAAAGAGAACAAAAGTAGTATCAAAAACTCTACAAAGATCGATGAGAAGAAAAAATTTGTTGCCTGAATAGTCAAGTGCTTTTCTTGGTAGAAACTTGTTTATTTTGTAATGAAGCACGCAACCTCATTAACTGATTGTTAAATTTCAATGGTAAAACTTTTTACTAATATCGGTTAGCTGTAAATGTCGAGATGTAAAATCTGTTTCCAAATATCTCACAATTTGCTCTTTATGACGAAAGATACGCGTGCTTCCATTTGTAGAATGTTTAGTCCGTTCAACAGGGCAGCAGTTTTCCATAAAACACGTTGGACAGCTCGGTTTCCTCCACTCCAAAGAAAAAGTCCTGTGCTGCAGCTACAAACTCCTCGCGGCTTATTTTGCCATTGCTATTTGAATCAATGGTGTCAAAACAATGCTTAATTTCTGCGTCAGATATATTGTGGCTGATCACTTTGTAGTAAACCGTGAGCTCTTGCATAGATATATATCCGCTGTTGTCAGTGTCGATGCAATCAAACATCATATCATGGACTTTTGACGGCTTGGGTTGCTCGTTAATCTTAGTCAATAGGAAAGCACTGGCTGCTTTTGCTGCTTCTTCCAAAGCAATTTTAATGCCTGGTTTCAGCCCCAAGTCGTTAGCAACCTGCGAGAATATCGCGAATATTGCTTCACTTTTCTCTTTGCTTATTCCTTCAGTGTTTTCTACCAATTTCTTCGCTATGAGCTCGAAATCTTCGCGCGATATAAAACCATCCTTGTTCATATCCATTTTTTCCATCCGTGTTCTCATTTTCCTCAGATGGTATGCTTTTTGTTCTGCAGTGACTTCCATTTTAAACGTGCCAGCTGGCCAGTCTCTGGATTTATGCTCGGAAAAATGTTTTTGAGCTTCAAAGACAGTCGTCTTGCGTTTTTGGTGAACCAGACTTTGTCATGCAAATTGTTGTTTCAAAAAGGCTCTTTTCTGGGGCAATATTTTGCCTCAAGCGACACAAATTCCGTACAATTTTCAAATATTTTGTTGACACTTCGAGAAAAACACAAGTTATAGTATAACGACTTGGTGCCAACCTCAATTCATGCAAGAATTAATGCCTTTTTCAAACCCAGTTTTTCTAACTCTTCGTCATTCCTCAGTATTTTATTTCCTTTCACTCAGTACAAAGAAGGGCGCCAAAATTAGTGAGACGGGCTATTCCCACGTTGGGAAGTTCCTCGGGAGTATTGGGACTTCTTTCTGCTCTGTTGGTTTTATCTCTCAAGTTTTTCTTTGCTGAAAAGCTCTGCTGCAAAGTTCTTAAATTAATGACAAATCTAGGCTTAAAGCCAGGGGACGGTTTTTCAGAGATGGGTTAGCCCTTAACCAGCTGTTTGTTTGGTTTGTGCATTTCTGTATGCCCATTTGTTTCAAAAGTTTGCCAATAAAGACTTCTTTTTACATAGATGAGCTTTGTGGAGAAAATATTGTCAAGTTAGTAAACAAGTTGTTAAGAAATTTGTTTGAGACATTACGTTAACCTAGGATTAAGCTAACCAGCTTTCGAACAACTGGCCCCTAGTTTGCCATATGCCGTAACTGTCGCAAGAGTAAAGTCACGATTTTCTACAGCCGAAATGGAAAAGTGTCAAGCGATTTATTAGGAAAGCTAGTATTGATAGATAACACATATGTTTCCTAAAAGTTTTACTGCCGTTGAAAGATATCGTGACTTTTTGAATACGACATTTACGACTATGCGCCTTCCCGTTTTCACAATAATTGTAGGTCTGAAAAGAAAATTGTTCATATATGTTTTAGTTGGAAAGAGAACGTCCCAGAGTTGTTTGAAGATCTGTGTTTATACAGTCAAGTGATTGAACAAATGAGTTTATACAACTACAAACTGACTACACGAAGATATATTCAAGGATTTTTTGAACCTGTGAAGTTTACACTGGTAAGAACTGTGTTTGCTTTGTGGATATAGAAGATAAAAACAAATGTCTATAGGCTAGTTTATCCTGTGCTGGCAGAACGTTACACTCTACTTTTTCGAGACCCGACAATGTTGAGTGAAAAGTTAGATTGGTGGATGCATTCATGAAAGGCATGCCCATCTCGATTAGAGAATCGTAATTCATCGCCGATACACTCGTACTGAAATAGAAAAGAGGTTTTACTCGTCAGTGATCACCAATAATTTTTCTGATTGAAAATCAGTCTGTTGTCAGCATGGTTGTCAGCAATCATCACCATCGCTGGAGACAAAACATTTTTTTCTTGCAACCTTGCAAATAGGTTACCATGATCTGCAACTTATGAGAATCAAGCTTAATAGTGAGTGTCTGTCTCTTCTTTTGCCTTAGTTAACTGATCAAGCAGATGCGATTATAAAAAAACACAACATCTAAGGATCAAAGGTTGGGCTGTAAATTTGTAGTGGATAATGGATATAATATATTTAAACCACAGGTTTGTTTCAAAATGTGTAACAATATGTATATATTGCAGTAGCTATATTACCAGAAAAGGTATACTATGGGAGTAAGATTGTAAATTTAAAATGCAAGACTTAGATGTATTCAATGTACAGTTTTGTGGAAACACCACGTAAATTTATATATGCAAAGCTTTTGGTC
>JAODVQ020114888.1:0-16389 GCA_025400075.2 Phenganax stokvisi
AAAAGTGAAAAAATAATAAGCAACTTAGCTTTTTGTTTCCATGCTTCTCTTTGCACGCAAATATAAAATAATTATAATCTTTCATTTCACACAATGTATGTGTACATGTAGTTAGCTAGATTTCCTTTGAATCTCACCCGTTTTCAAGTCACAAAGTTAGAAGGTCTGGAAACCTGCATATGAGGCTAGTGCTTATCAGTTAAGACACAGTATAAGGAGGAACAGTAGTGCCACATAAGTTGGAATCTTGCAAGTTTTGACCTGGTGCATATCGCATTACGCATGTTTCACGGTTAACTACATGTTCCGGCCAATCAGTATGCTGAACTGGTTGGTGGCAGTGGTAGCCAGTAGATTGCATGTTATTGCATAAAAATACAATGACATGTTGCACCTCTAAGTGGCACCAATGTTCCTCCTAGTGCTGTGCTCATGACTGCCACCAGGCTTTTAGACTAGAGGGTGGCACCTAACCATACTACACAATATCGACCCCTTGGATCCCCCCTACACAACTGACCTCGTTTCCAAGATGTAAGTGGAGTCGTAAATTCTATTCTACTGCATATCCAGTCATGAGCATTGAACATAAACAACAAACATCTGAGAATTAGAGCAATAAACAAAACTAAGATGAAACAACTACTTGTACCAGCCATCTTGAATATGGCGGAATATTCATACCACCGGAGCTTCATACCTTTAAACGTCGAGCTGGCATGTCAAACTTTTACATTCAATCCTGTAAAAATATATGTAATAGAAAACGTGTTAACCTTTATATTTTCAACATGGAATACTACGCTTGAAAAGTTGATAAATTACATAACTTTATTAGCGGACGAGGTTGTGGCGTAAACGAGATTTGACCCCGGGTATTCGTACACAAGTCAGTTTGTTGTTGCATTGAGTTGTTTTCGATGGCTTTAAGACGTGAATCTTTACAAGACAGCCTTCCTTCTATTGGAATAATAGGCACAGGCTATGCATCTCGGTTTATAGTACCTCTACTGCGATCTGTTGGTTTCAAAATAGCTGCCGCTTGGGGGAATAATGCGCTCAAAGTTAAGAACATGGCAGAGAGCTTAGATATTCCTTTTCACACGACAAAAATAGATGAACTTCTGTTGAGAAATGAAGTTGATCTAGTTTGCGTGTTCTGTCCTCCACATTTACGAGCTGATGTAACAGTTAAAGCCTTGTTGATTGGTAAAAATGTGATGTGCGAAGCACCTGCAGGATTGGATAAAATGGATGCCCAAAGAATGGTGGATGCATCACAGTATTATCCTAAACTGTTATCCCTGATGGCACATCAGCTACGATATCTCCCAGCGTTTGTCAAAATGAGACAAATGATAGCCGAGGGCTTCTGCGGTGACTTAACGATATACGATTGTCGTATCGAACTGGAGTCGTTACTAGGAACAAAGTATAATTGGCTCTGTGATCACATGATGGGTGGCGGTGTGCTTAACGTAATTGGCAGTCATGTTATAGACCTATCTCGATTTCTTACTGGTCAAACTATCACTGAAGTTCATGGGGTTTTAAAAACGTTTAATAAACATACTGAACATATTCATGGATTTCGTCACATCACAAGTGATGATTTCTCTTGTTTTCAAATGAAAATGAACAATGGGTGCTTTGCCAATGTCTCATTGAATACTCACATGGGGAAATTCAAACAAGAAGTGATGGTGGTTGGGACAAAAGGTAGACTAGTTGTTCGAAATGGTGACCTTTATGGTGTAAACCTTGAGCGGTCAAATGAAGAGAAATTGCTTTACAAAGAACGAGAGCGCATTCCTTTTGTGTCAAACCTTGGGAAGTTGCCACAAGATATTTATGTTCTAGCATTTGAGAAATGGCTTCAGGCAATTAAAAAGTCCTTCCAAAATCAAGAAGATCATAAGAGTTCAGATTTGGATGTTGTATCTAGTGCAGCCAAGTTTGACGACGGTATATCTATCTATTATACCATTAGCCAATTCTAGATGCTAACCATTGTTTGTTTTTCTAGGCTTCTATGTAAGAGCAGTGTTGGATGCCATTATTCAGTCCAACAATACGCACGAGTGGGTCAAAGTTGAACTAGAACAACAGAGTGAAAAACCAAAGCCATTTTAATTAATTAAATGACTCATGAAAACATGTTTGCTGTAATTACTGTAAAGTTGGAAATGTTTTTAAAATTATCAATGTATATACGTTAATTGTACGCAAAATAAGACTTTTTTGTTTATATTGTTTCAGCAATTTTCTCCTGCAGTTCATTTTTCCCCTAAGGTGAATTATTGGGAAAATCTAGAGGAAAACCCGTCGTATTATTCTAATAACATTCTAAGACGTTCTAATCGTCATTCCAACACGTTCTAATTGCATTCCAATACGTTCTATTACGTTCTAGTTGATTAAATTGTAACGTTTCTCTTACATTTGAAACAAAAATGCCCCAGAAAGTTTTTTGCAGTGCATACGTAGAGGCCTATCGGAAAGTGTTCATTTGATATGGATTCACTTTCGTATTACAATGTTACGCAACGACCACGCGTCGTCCACATGCAGCCGGAAATTAGTGTCTGGTGGAAATTTTGCCTCTGGTTTGACGCTGGTCAGTGTTTCTAACAGTTTTTGCACCTAACGTCCTCTTTTTACACATATAAGCTTCATGTAAATCTCATGCCTACAATTTTGTTCTTAGATAAAATATTATGCAAGCATTTCTTGGATTTCTTGGGGTTTTCTCTGAGTGACGTCATATTATCTATGAAAACAGAGTCGCAGTAAAAATACGAAGTACAATAGTACATGAGGGAATATCACGCCATGTAACCCTCTTCTCGCTGGATTACCCTGCTCAGAACAGTTGCTAAAGTGCAGGGCAAATCTCCAAGGTTTTTTTGGTCTTATATGCAGTGGATATTGTTGTTACGGTAAGCGAATATATCTGAAATATGTTTTCTGAAAATTATTTTTTACTGTGAATTCGTATTGTTTACAAAACGATAATTAATAAACTTTTAACCGATCAATGATCAACTTTTATTGCAATGTAATGTAGGATTTTCTTTTTAAATATTGTATAAAATTATATTCAACAATACTAATGTTCTTCAAACGGTGAATGGCTTATTCATTTTTTCCCGTCTATCACCCGACAATTTCCTGTTCAAGAGGAGACCCTTTCAGCTCAACAGCCTAGAAAAACCTGCATGTAATTTTGATTCAATTTTAGCAACCATCAAACAAAATTACAAGAAATATGGAAGTTACTAGAAAAGTGATGTCATCATACTGGACGGAACATTCAAAAGAACAAAGCATTGAAGAAATGATGCTCGATAAAGATGCAAGTCAAATAACAAAGTCCGAACATCCTGAAGTTTTAAGTTTGCTTCCTGATCTCAAGGGGAAACGAGTTCTGGAACTTGGAGCTGGAATTGGGTTTGTACGCTCGTTCACAGGGGCATAGCCAATGGGGGAAAAGGGGGGCTTGGCTCCCCTATCATTTGAGAACCACATTTTTGAAACATTGAAAACCGGCGAGCAATATGTTGGGGGGGGGGCATCTCACTTTGAAAACTGAAAATTTTCCTCAGTGAGCATGCCCCCTGACCTTTCTAAAATGTATTCGCCCCCCCCCTCAAAAGTTATGTCCTGGCTACGCCACTGCTCGTTCACAATTCATAATTAATGACTGAATTGCATATTTCATAGTCATTGAGGGTAAGGCGCTTTTTAATGTTAAAAGCTTACAAGAGTTTGTTTCTTCAGGAGATTTACTGGAGACTTAGCAAGGAAAGCTAAACATGTGCATGCTGTTGATTTCATGGAGGCATTCATTAGCAAGAATAGGGAAACGAATGGTGCAAAGTATGCCAATACTTCGTTTGAATGTGCTGATGTCCTGAAGCTGGAGATACCAAAACAAAGGTGACTGCTTTTGTGATTGTGACTGATTATAGTATATCATGGCCCTCGAAAATATTGATCATTGCCTATAAATCACTTCTTCAAGGAAAGTGTTTATTCAAGGGAGGCGCTTAGTTAGAGGGGTGCTTATTGGAGGAGTTGCTTATTATAACAATTACAATATCTAATATTTGAAAAGTAGTGTTTTACTTAAGAGAGGGGTACTTATTTGAGGAACTTTGGTTTTCCATGTTCTCTCTTTAAATACTCCATCTATTAAACATTGATCACCAAAAGAAACATGTTGCCCATTAGTTGTGTCTTTTTTCTAAATAGTGTCGATATAATTTTCTCCAATTGGTTGCTCATGTATCTTTCTGACGAAGAAATCCAGATCTTGGCTGAGAAGATGTTATCGTGGCTCAGAGTTGGAGGTTATTTGTTCTTCCGTGAGTCATGCTATCACCAATCAGGGAACAAAAAAAGAGGGGACAATCCTACAGAATACAGAACACCGATGCAGTATGTTGAACTTTGCGAATCGGTTCAACAGGAAGATATCAATAACCCTGAGAAGTTTTACGTCTTAAACCCAATCTTTGGCAAATCAGTGGAGGCTTACATAGCGGTAGGTTGGTTTTAGAAAAACTCACCTCCTACATTTCAGAATACTTGGAAAAAAGACAAAAGATAGAAAAGATATGCTATAAAGAATATTCCCACCAATGTTTGGTAATTTTCTTTTTCTAGCATAAAAATAACAAGAATCAGTATTGTTGGCTGTGGCAAAAAGACACAAGAGATGAAAGCGAAAAGTATACTAGACTTCAAACATTTCTGGATCATAATCAGTACACCACGCACGGCATTAAACGATATGAAAAGATTTATGGTAAAGGTTTCATCAGTTCTGGAGGAGAAAAGCTTGTCAAGGTAAAATAGTGTGAATCCTTGGATATTTTGTTGTTTTCAAAAATACGTGACAATCAAACAAGCATGTGGGAAAATTTTATAAAAACAAATCGTGAAGGCCCTTACTCCTTAAATTTCTGCAGGAGCTTTGTGAAAAGTTAGTTCTCAAAGCCAAAGAGCATGTGTTGGATATTGGTAGCGGAATGGGAACGACTGCTTTTTATATGGCTAAGGTATAGCATTGTAATCTCTGGAATACCTCCCATTAAGGGCTGGTTTTCGTATCGTCGTAATTGTCGTAAACGTAGAGTCACAATCTTTCTAAATAGCTAAATTAGAACACTTTCCAACCAATTATAAGAAAAGCAACTATTAGTTGATAGTATCTAAGTTATCCATGTAAGAGGGATCTTGACTTTTCATTTACGACAATTACGACGATATGAACCAGCCCTAAAGAAGATACCTAAACGGAAGTAATTACCTTTACAGTTTCTAACTTTATCGTAGACTTATGGCGTTTTTGTGACTGGTATTGACCTCTCGTCCAACCAAATCAACTTAGCCATGGACAGAGCAAACAAAGAAAAAAACAATCAGGTATACTGTTGTATCAACTTCTGAATCGGTTAAATGTGGATGGAGATAATGTTAAAATATATTTCGTGTTCTTTTCAATTCAGGTGCATTTTGAGATTGGTGATGTAACGCATCGAAATTACAAACCAAACTCGTTTGATGTCATTTACAGTAAAGAAGTATTCTTGCATGTTGCTGATCAGAAAAGCTTGATAAATTCTTGCTATGTAAGTACTTTTCAACAATGAAATCAGTAGGACATCGCTATTGAATTGCGATTCAAACGGTTGAACTCTAATTGTTAAATTATACAAACAATCTTTTTTCTTTAGAACTGGTTGAAGCCAGGCGGTAGATTGCTTGTGACTAACTACTGCTCAAGCGGGAAGACTCCAACGTCAGCTAGGTTCCAGTCCTACATCAAAGAAAGAAAATATCACTTGGTCGATGTTGAGACTCTGGGAAAGGTTTGTGGGTAGATTTTGTCAAGTACGTGTCATCAATGTTCCACACTTTTTTTCCTTTAGCTGTCGTATTTTGTTTTTCCAGTATTTTGAGGATGCTGGTTTTCAAAATGTCGAAGCCAGAGACACGACGGAACAATTTGTGAAAATTTTGGAGAATGAGCTTCACGCTTTTCAACAAAATAAAGATCTTTTTCTTCAGGTAAAATGAAGAAAAAAAGATAACCATTGAAAATTATCATGAAAAAAACTAACGTTTATGAAGTCTTGCATGCGGTGAAAATCACATAAACGAGCGAGGATGAGCTTGATTTGCTGCTGTCATCCTGATGTAAACTTTTATTGCCCTGCGAAGCTTTCTGCAACCCAAGTTCTTTTTATAAAAATTACCTAAAGCAGTGAAATATCTTGATTTTCTCAGGAATTCTCGTTGGAAGATTATTACACAATTGTGAATGGTTGGACAGATAAGTTACTTCGGTGCAGTGAAGGTGATCTCAAAAATGGCGAATTTCTTGGGAGAAAACCTTCAAGATAAAAACTCCCCAAGCTATTCACACCGAAAAAGTTCAAAGACACAATATTTATGTTAATGTATAGAAAGAGGCTACAAAAATTTAGTGTTTTAGCCATTTTGGGTAGCATTGAACGAGATAATTTTGGGATTTTTTTACAATTTTGGACAGAAATATTTTGATTATAGAGTTTTATTTTTATTATGTTCAATGGTGACCCGAAGCAGTAATATATATTGTCAAACTATAGCATTAATTTATTTTCTATGTTCAAAATTTATTAATATAATTATATAGTTTTGAAAAGTACTTAGTGTTTTTTTTTGTAAAATGCATTGCAAATTGAAACCTCTCTTACAACGACTTAACGTGGTAATCGTGGACATAGCTGCATTCCTACAAGAAAATGTCATTAGCGTTTAAGCAAGCGACGCAAAAACCTTTAATTTATCTCAACTAAGTTCAGTTTTTAATCTACATGGAGTCATTAAAGTCCCGGTCCTCAATATGATGTCTATTAAGCACAGGTTCAGAGCGATGACGTGAAAATCCGGGGGTAGAGTGTCCATGTGGTTGCCATGACATCGACTCGCGAAACTCGGCCAAGTCTTCTTCATCATTCAAGGCGAGTAGGCCATCGTACGCGCGTGTATATATCTCTAAACCTTTCGCAAAGAAATAGATCTCATTGTGGATGAAATCACGAAAAATTTGTTTAATTTCCTGGATTTTCGCTCGTTCGAATTCTTCCATTTGTTCGTGTAGTATTCGCGAACTTCTTCCGGCCTCATCCGAGGCTTTTTGAAACTCGGTCTGGGCTCTTGCGATTCGACCGGGATTCGACGTCGAACGAGTCCGAATCTTCTCTAATGATTTGTATTTCCTCACTTCATTGTCCAAAGCTCCTAAGTTGGATTTTACGTCATCTTTGGCTTGACGGCATTTTGTCTTATAAATACTAAAAGCCTGCACGTTTTTCTCAGCAATTCGTTGAACTTGTTGATGTCTGAGGTCTTGTATCGCAGCGAAACACTCAGCGAAGTTATGCAAAGCTTGTTTCAAGCCACTAGATTCTTCATCAGCGTATAACGCGACTGCTTTGTGAAATTCATCCCCAGCGTTACGGAGTTTTCCCAAACGAGCTGCATATAGTTGAAGCTTGTTCCCAAGCTCATCAAAGTGAGTTTCCACGGAGTTTATACTCTTGTCCGCAATCTTTCGTTCGTGTTCATTCGCTTTGATGGTCGTGCTCAAATCCGGCAAAGAAACACTTGTATTCGTACGGCGTAAACTACCCGTTTGACCAGACGCCATTTTTAAACATCTATGCTTTTAAATCTCCCCCCGTTTCGCTTCAACGGTTTAATATTTCAAAACAAAGAAGATGAATACATGAATGAATAAGAGGGTTCAGGAAGAATACTAACGCTGTCCAGTTACATCTTGAGGCCAGTGGAACGTCTCAAGATGGCGTATCGTGAGCACCACTGAGCTGAATAAGTATATACATGTGAGTGGTGAGCACCTGTTCAAATGTAAATGCGCAAAGAATTTTATGCCAAGCTCAAAACAGGTGGTAAAATACTCGAGGAATTTGTATACAATCCTTCTAGAAATCACCTCATTTAAAAACAAAACGACATATAATAGTCGGTGTTCCTCTCCTCAAAAATACTTTAGACTTCAAATTTTCATAATTTGCGCCGTGATAGAGTGCTCAATCTTGACTTAAAAATAATTTTAAATTTCTCAAGCTTTCATGTAGCGTCATATTCTAACCCCAGAAGCGTCCATAAACAAAGTTAGCTGCAACTAATACGTTGATTATTTTTGAGCAACAACAAGAGAAAGCCGCACGAAAAGATAACCACGAAAGATAAGATAACCAACGAAACACTCCGAATACAAAAGGTAAATGAATGATACAGATTGGAAATAAACGGCTTACTTTTACTGAGGAGTGTTAAAACGTATAAAGTGTTTTCACAGCGCACTGGAAAGTACAAACGAAAGCTAATTTGGTTTTATGAACTCAAAAAATGGATAATCGGTACAAACAATTATAAGGGATACGATGGCATATGAACTCTGCATTGACAAAAAAAGTGCTGTACAGAATTTCTAAACTATTTCCAACTAAACTTTTCAATGTGTTAAGAACTTTGTGGATTTTTTCTTGTGTTTTTTAATAAAACAAGAACGTGCAGTCAAGATCTACGAATTACAACATCATAATATTCACGAAGAGCACAGTAGAACTGTGGTATATCAGTTTCCAATCAGCTAGTCTTTGAATTACTGGTGACAAATTTAAACCACAAAACAGAGAGAACATGGCAGCCGCAAAGATTCAACGAATGTGTAAAGCAGGCAAGCAGAAGCCAACAATACGTCAGGCAAAAACAAGCGAAATTCCTGAAGAAATTCAATGTAAGATTTGCAGAAACAGATACGAAGATCCAAAACTGTTACCCTGCCTGCATACATTCTGTAAATCTTGTTTGGAAAAAAGTCTAGAATCCCATGGTGGATCATTGTATTGTCCTGTTTGCCCAACAGAAATTAAATCGACTGAACTCTCTGAGTTAAAGAACAATTTCATGGTGAGCAACATGCTGCAAACTATTGACTTGAAAGAAGGTGTAGATGCGAAAAAATGTGACAGTTGTGATGAAGACGTAATTGCAACATCAAGATGTTTCGAATGTAGCGACTTTTTATGTCCAAGCTGCGTTGAAGCACATAAGCGAGTTCGTTTCACGAAAACACATCAAGTTGTTGCTATTAAGAACTTAGACGCAGATGCAATCGTTAGAACCCCAAGTTGTACAACTCATCTAGGTGAAGCATTGAAAATGTACTGCAAACAATGCAGAGAACCTGTGTGTGGAACGTGTCTTCGTTATGAACACGATGAACACTTGTTGATAACCTTAAAAGAAGCGGTGGAGAACACTGAACCGAAGTTAAATGCATTGCTTATAGCAACACAGGCAAAAATACCTATTTTACAACGCAAACTTAAAGGGCTCCAATCGTCAAAACATAAATTAGAATCAAAAGTGGACGAAGTTATAAAAGAGATTCAAGGAACATCGGCGAGGATTTTATTGGCGGTGAAAAGGCGAGAAAAAGATCTGTACAAGATGCTAAGAAAAATCCATGACACGAAGAGCGACCAGCTTGAATCTAAGGAACTGGCACTAGAGAATGATTTGATCCAAGTTTTGGATAGTTGTGATTTTGCCGAGGAGTTAGGGAAGATTGGTGACGAGGCCATGGTACTACACTTCAGTGAAATGACGTGTGCAAGGTAACATGAAGAAAACATTACAGATGATTACTCCGAGTAGAAGCTAGTTCTATGTGTATCAAAATAATGTTGTTTATATACTCCAATTCATTTTAAGTATTCCATCTGGTATTTTTCCGCTAGATTAAAAAGCCTGAGCGCCAAGGAGGAAGCGACTGTTCCTGAAATTAGCGAAAATGAAATTGAATACCTCGTTGAAGAAAAACAAGTTTTAGACGAACTGAAGATCTACGGCAAAGTATTGTCTAAAGAACAGAAAGTGAAGATGGATGAAAAAGTAGAGCGAAGAACCGAAAGGAATGACAGGAAAAGAGAAAACAGGAAGAACGAGAAGGATGATAATGAAATAAGAGAAGAGAAAAAAGCGACGGTCGAACGAAGAACAGGCTGGCTGCAAACTATGACTAACCCTCGCAAATTAGTAAGAAGATTGAGTTTTGGCGGGGATGAGATAGAAGATAAGAAACCTGAGATCGAGTCAAAGGTTGAGAGTCAAGGAGATAAAACACTTACTGCACTGGAAACACAATCAAACAACGGAAAAAAAACCCAAGAAAAAGGATTTGAATCCATCTTAAAGTCCGAAAAACAAGAGAAAAATGAGAATGAGCATATATACGCCGTACCCGACAAAATGAAGTCTCCACCGAAACCACCAAGATTAACAAAAGACCCTAAAAGTCCTCCACTGACAAAAAAAGATCCCAAGAGTGCCCCATTATCAACAAAAGATCCCAAGAGTCTCCCTCTATCAAAAAAAGATCCTTGGAGTCACCCATTATCAACAAAGGACCCTCAGAGTTCCCCTGCATCACTGAAAGAAAGTCCCCGAAGCAAAGCAGCAACAACATCCCCCAATACATCATTCGAGCGCAGTTATCTCTCTTCCACAGAATCAGAACCTTCGAAGTCCCATTCAATCCTAAAACAACCCTCTCAAGAAAATATTGACCAATCACATGAGCCTAATTTAGCTCAAGTTTGGACAGTGCGCAGCGGGTCAACTTCATCGGGGGCTCATTCACAATCATATCTACCAAGCCTGTGTCTCTTGACCAAGAATCGCAGAGGTCGACCCAGGGAAGTTGAAATACAATTAGAGTCACCAGATAATAGCATTGTCTCCGCACAGATACTAGACCATAAAAATGGCACTTATACTATATTCTACTGCCCCTTAACGCCAGGCGAACATAACATGTACGTGAATATAGGAGGAAAGAAAATCAAACATGGAAAAAAAGTGTTGAATTTTTACGGAAAATTTAGCGAAATGGGAGCAGAAGAGTTGTTTCTAGCTAGACGTGTATTGAGTTGTATTCGTTGGCAAGTCACTCCCGGCTTCGTTGAGCTTAAAAACAAGAAATTGAAAGCAAATCCTGATATTTATATAAAACATTGAAAAATATACTCTGGCCAGACTAAAATATAGACTATTATAGACACTCATGTATTTTGTCTCGTAAAAAAAGTTGTTGAATCTTCTCGCTCTTTTCTTTAAAAGCTTTATCAACAAATTCAAGTTGTTTTCAAGTTTAACTTCATTATGTTAGAAATCTTGAGCGCCCGAAGCTCAAAAACAGTCAACATAATGGATGATAATTACAGAAATCATTATTTCATAAGGATAAAATCGAAATGAGCAGAACAAGACTTTTAAATGTAGAAAATTTTCACGTTATTATTCGCTTTATCAGCTAGCACAATTTTTCCTTCCGGAGTATAATCAATACCCATAGGACAGTCCAGTTGATCCACTGAACTTGGTTCAAATTTCGTCACAAACTTCAAATCAGGGTCGAAGACTTGAACTCTACAAGTTTGATCTGAAACCACAATGTAACCAGCGGCATCAATCGTAATACCAGTTGGGTATTGAAACTCACCATCGGCACTGCCTCGGCTTCCGAAGGTCTTCCGATGACGGCCGTCGGAATCAAAAACTTGAACCCGATGGTTTCTCGAATCGGTGACGACGATATCACCATCCGGAGTTACGGCAACATACATAGGACAATCTAAGTGACCATCTTGGCTACCATAGCAACCAAAATGACGTAAATAGACGCCATTTTCGTCAAAAACTTGCACTCTGTTGTTACCTTGATCGACTACCACTATGTGTCCCTCTTCATCAACAGCTATCCCTGTCGGATGGTCTAAGTACCCTTCATCGCTCCCGTGATCTCCAAACGACCTTAAGTATACACCATCAGAAGTGAAAACTTGTACTCGATGGTTGCCATGGTCACTCACAATGACGTCACAATGAGGCAAGATCGTGATGCCTGATGGGTACAACAGTTGTCCAAGATTTGAACCTTTGCTTCCAAATACCGAGACAAGTTTATCGCTAGAAGTAAACGTTTGTACGCGATGATTTGAGGTGTCAGCCACTAGAATATGACCGTTGTTACCAACAGTTACGTCACAAGGTTGGTCGAAACACCCGAGGGTACTAATACCGGAGGAATAGTAAACCTTGCCGCCAAGTGTCAAACACCGCGTCGGTTTTTGAGCAAAAGCCATGTGACCTTGCTTCACATTGACGCACACAGGACTGTCAGGAAGATGTTCGCCTCTGATAGTGACCGAGATCTCGTGTTCGCCAGGAACCTTGGGATTGTACACCACATTCCGCATCTGTCCGCTCTGTGTGACGTCACACTCAAGAAGAACAGCATCCGGGGTCTCAATTCGTATATCAAGTTCTGCAGGAGTGATCTCGTTCTTCTTTGATTGGGCCAACGTGAAAGAGGCGAATTTCCCTACGGCAGCATCGTGCAAACCATCCCCCAGCATTTTCAAAACAGGACTCGAACGAACAAGATATAAACTCCCAGTGTTTAAAATATCACGAGCTGATTTCTCAAAACCCGAGTCGTAACCAAACTCAGCATTCTCCTCAGCATTGATGTCTAACATCATGTTTTTAAGAAACTCGAGGCGCTTCGACACTATACTGTTCACATTTGCAATTTCAGAATTGCTGCCGTTTCTCAGAATTTTCTCCGTCGTGTCACAGTTGCTTTCTAAGATTTCCAGCTCAGATTTGATTCTGGATTTTTGGTCGTGCAAGACCGTCACTTTGTATGCACAAAGCTTTGCCAGCTCATCAAGAAGGGTCTCTTGACGTGTTCTCATCAACCGAATCAAATTTTCTGTTGTCCTCGCAATTTCCCGCGCAACTGCATCAGCAGAATCTGGAAGCGCTTGCAAGACGGAATCAATATCAAGTAATGTTCGCTTCAGGAAAGGCGTTTTTTGTCGGACGCTTGTTAATAGCTCCGCCAGTTGTCGACGATGGTTCGGAGTGACCTCGGAAAGCACCTTGACCTCGTGGTCGTCGTTTGGGTGATCCAAAAGAGTACAATCGTTACAAACGGCAGACTTACATGTCTCGCAATAATGCGTTAGCTTTTGACCGGCATGCACTCGACAATAATCTCCTGAACGCATATCCAAGCCAAGTAATGCTAACGAACAAACTTTATGATTACTCGCCTGTTTCTTGTGTGCACGTTGACAATTGACACATAAAAACACTGCGCACTCGGAACAACGACTTTGCGCACGCATAGAACAGACGCTACAAGTGACGTCACCATTTATCTCATTAGCATTAATAGCGCAAGTGTCAAGTTCGTTTAACGCAACAAAATCCGAGAGTAGCTCTTCAAGACACGCGCTCGCAGACGCATTAATCTTCTTACGGGTGGAACATAAGGGGCATTTAACGTAAGACTCTTCATTGAACAGCTCAACGCAAGTATCTTCTAAACATGTTTTACAAAACGTGTGTAAACATGGAAGTATTTTAGGATTTCGAAACTCGGCATGACAGACACCGCAGATTAGATCTCCGTTGATTGAATTATTATTCATATCATAGTATTGCTTGTTTTTAGACGCATTCTTGCTCGATTTATACTCAATCAAGTCTCTCTTAATATGTTTTAAACTCATTATGGATCAATTACTTAAAACATAAATTCTTAGAAGCAAGGATATTTTGCTTTGTTTTAAACGTTGTATTTCCTAATTAATACCCATTAGCGAACTCAATGTGACACTAACTGATGCCAAAAAAACTAACCACGCATGCTGTTTAATCATTGGAACAACGGCTAAATATACCAATAATTCTTTCAGGTCTTTATACTTGGTAAAGTAGCAATGATAAAAGTGCTGAATCCCCTTTCCTGAACAAGCAATTGTCTTATAGCAAATATTTGAACACCAAATATACCATTATTTGTACAGTACTCCACTATCCAAACAAACACCGTTGGTTCGTGAAATCAAAATACATCAATACGAAACGCCAGCGTCACTTTGACACGAAAAACACCAACTCCGTTTGCCAAAGGTTCAGATTTCCGTGTGTTTGAACGTGTTCTCAAAATTTCCGAGGTCATATATGAAATATAATACTTTTTAATGTATTTATAGTATACCGCCTTTTTCTATTGTTTTAACTAACTTCAAAACAAAATATCGCTTGAAGGCACGAAAACTATACGAAGCATTTGGTCATGTCACATAAAACGTTGTTTGTTTAATTCACTGCGGCTTTTAATTGTTCTGCTTTTCTTCGAATTTTATACATCTTATCAGCGTGATGAAAAAAGACAGACATTGGTCAAATCCCAAGCTTTTGCCGATTGATATAAAAGAATCAATGAAAGGAGTCTTTTTTGTGCGAAGTAAACATATTTCGGCAGATTTTCGCAAAATAACTGGAACAAGATATCCTGATCACACTGACATTTCTATCCGATTTGCATAATATGTAAGGCGTTACCTTTTTCGAAAATCAAATTCTCTTTACACATAACCAAGTATTATTATCAATCGAGGGAAAATGCCAGGAATCTTGAGTGTTTTGTACAACTTTCGCATACTCGGTTTTTGACTGAAAAGAGAAGATTGAAAATTGATATATTCTCATGAAAAGCTTGGCCGTCGTTTCCGTACAGAGTCCCCCAGGGATGGCATCTTGTCTTTTAATGATTTGTCTTTTATTATTAAAAGGAAAATTGAAATACGACCCAAATTTGTCTTTTATTGTCTTTTATTCTGAGTTTTCATAAACTGATCAGTTTGTTTTTGTTCTAAAATTTCTTCACACATTTTTAACCACATTCTCAGTGATTCTCGCATTTTTGCAATGTATAAAGTCACTAAAGTGCTATAGCACAGCTACATTTCCATGCGCATTTTGAATGATGGTAACTAGCGTCTTTTATTGTCTTTTATTGTCTTTTAATGAATAAAAGAAAAAAGAAAATAAATTTTTGAAAAAATTGTCTTTTATCCATCCCTGGAGTCCCCGACAGTCCGCGATACTCTCTCGGTTTTTGTCTCAGAACGTTGAACAGCAAAAAGATTCGTGATTTCACTCGTTAATTATTGCAGACAATGAAGCATGGAATAAACCTGAAAAGTGTTAGCAACAGTCACAAAATCGGCGTTATACACCGTTTTAACAATTTCGCTTACTTAGCAATTTCATAATTCAGCACAGGCAAAAATAACATAAATAACATATATATCCATTATAGAAATTTTATATGAAGTAGAGTGGTTTAAATTTTGTTTAAAAGTACTGCTGAACTAACACAGAAGATAACTAAGGAATTGATTTGAGGCAGGTATGAGGCTCTTCTTTGCGCAAAGAGGACCAAATTTTACAATTTTATAACAACGCCGAATTTTATTTCATTCTGACTAACACCCGGACCTCGCCGACAGTGGCGACTTAACACAGAAACCAAGCTTTATATTCTAAAAAGTTCTTTTCCAGGAAATCTGTTAGAAATACTAAACAGTGACTAAATATTCAGTACCAACCTCTGTAACAATTTTCATATCATCTAGCCAGTGAATTCGGACTTGATGATCGGAGCTCCATCGTTTAAAATAGCTCAATGTTTGATCATTCATGCGATCGCAGTGATCCAAGAACTTATCATTACTGACCAATCTCACATGAAGTTGCGTACGAGATAAGTACAGCGCTGCATTGATCAGAAAGAGATCATCTATACCCCTAAAGAAAATTGTACAGATTGAAAATGATCCAGTGTTACTTCAGCAGAAGACATGAAAAAGGTCATATTTTCCTTCTGGTTTTTCACGAATTTTTGAAAAGTTCAAATTTTGTCTCAAACGCCTCCAAATTTATTCCATACATAACTCATCAATATATTTCATAAAAAAGTCATTTTCAAGGCATAAAAGTTTGTCATAAAAAATTTGAAAATTTCAAGTTCTTAGCTACACTGGACAAAATTATTTAAAATTGCCAATTTTGTACCAAATCACCCTGATAGTAATGATCAGCTCAAACTTTTCCCAAACATTGCTAAGCATTATCTTTGTCTAAAGAAGTCACTTTAAGATCATAAAAACACGTTTTAAAAGTTCTGAAAATCTTAAGTTAGTACCAACTAAGCCCAAGAAGTTACCTTTGATTTTGTCGAACAAAATAAACAGTTGAAATGTTTCGTAGATAATTCATTGACTTCTGGTGCTCCACTTTTGAAGTAGCTTTCGTTCTTCTTGGGTGAATCAATTCATTTGCAGCAATAACTAATACTTTTTCTCCTTCAGATAAATAATGTTCCACTAATCTAAATAACTACCAAAAAAAATAGAATTAAGGAGATGAACTAAGCTTATCATC
>JAODVQ020114996.1:0-16386 GCA_025400075.2 Phenganax stokvisi
ACAATGATTGTTCTGAAACCATGTGAGCACTATCCACAGTTTAAGTCGAAGGAAGTGTAGCTATGCATGATGTTCAACAGATGTTATAATTATAGTCATACAAAAGCAGTGACTGTGCGCATTAAAGAGAATGACCAGTAATATACAGCAGGCTACCCACATGTACGCTGTGCGTACCTATTTTTGATACTGTCTTTAATTGCGTGATTGAAGGCACGTTATGTCATCGCTACCATGGCAACGAACCTGCCATTCATAAGCAACAACGGCAATGCCAGTCGCCGCCCCATCTCCAGCGATCCCAACAAAATGAGTGCCACCTATATTGCTGGCAAACAATGATCCTCCAACCATCCACCATGTAAGAGAACGATTAGCAAGAAAATAACCTTCTGCTGTCTCTTGTGATTCATTTTTTCTCTTCCGAAATTTGGCCTAAAAAAACGGATAAATCTGTTTTCAATTTATTAAAAGCTGGTTTCTACTCAGGAAAAGCAGGATAGGAACAAACAGGATGTTTCCAGTCAGTTCAGGACATTTTCTCAACGTATCAAGCAAAAGTACTTCGTCAGAAAATTGACGGAAATAATTATAGTTATCCCTGAAGCAATTTCCCTGTAATTGGATTGCGAGAAATCTCATCTGTGAAGTGTTCAATATCTTCTGAGAAAGCGACAGTAACATGATACTTTGATTATATGTTTTCTGTTGTCTCAGGTGTCATAAACGTGCCTACTCGCCCACGTTCAGCCTATAGGCCAACCTTCTCCTCTCCCATTTTCTGACCAATCAACACAAGCTATACTCACCACGAGACCAATGCAAATTGTAAAGACGAAATAGACGGCAATGACGAGCCAGTCTCCCCAGTCAAAATTACCCGACGCCATTTTTCCTTTTGCTAAATGAAAAAGCAAGGTTAAACAATAAAACGTTGTTTTCATATACCGCTGTTCATCAGCGATGTTCTCTCATCCATTGTTCGCGATCAATGAAGAAAAATGCTCTCCAACAGCCAAAAAATGTTACTTATGATATTTCTAAATGACCACTGACACGTCACTGATGAATGACGACGGTACATGAAAACTGATCAAATTGTAATGCTCGCATGATAGAAACGTCTAGGCCGTTACGTCAAAACGTACCGCATTTACAAAACGTTATAAACTGACATATAAACTAACGCACCCTTACAGTTTACTCTATCAAACTTTCACTAAATCCTCTTCACAAAAAAGACCGGCGCGAAATCAAACATGTAAAAGCGCACGGGGTACCAATGCTTTTAATCAATGTTTAGTTCTGCGAAATTTTATTTTAATCTGTGCGGATTATCACGAAGCAAAGAGACAATACGCAGCGTATTACATATAGGTCAATATTGAACAATTTTTGCGTCGTATTGTTGAATTAAATAGTTCATTTCATTGTGTGGTTTTACCGCGATACACAATGAAACACAATTACCGACTAAGTTATGAAGTTTTATACTAGCAAATTTTTTATAATGTAGATATAGGATAGAAGTAAAAGTAGGACGCACATAAAGAATACCAAATTATTGAAACACGAGAATTAATCAACGTCATGTTTTATGGGACGAACGGGGGCAAGTCGTAGGTAAATCACTCCATTCGTGAGTTTCTCCGAGTGATAGCCTCCCTATGATCAACTACAAATTCCCTGGTCAAGGGAGATTTCAAGCCGACGAACTCGGGTTTGTTAGTCGAATGTTCAGTACTACAGACGGATTAACGGTCGCCTTGTTTGTTGACATATTCAAACTCAATTCTTTTAATATTTTTAACATTTATCTTTCAGTACTTAAAGCATTTTAACTAAAACTGCGTAAAGATGACCAGCAGGTCAGTGAAACATACGAAAGCAATTTTAAAAAGCAAATTCAATCACCCATTCAATTTGGTAGTCAGACTACCTGCATAGTAGTAAGAGTAGCTATGATCTTTTTTCACCACGAGATTTTAGTTAGAGAATAAATCTTATAATACTTGAAAACTAGGTCATTAATAAAGACAAAACAAATGTTCTTACCGGTTTCTTATCCTGATATTCACAGTGTAACGTTGTCTGATGAAAGTAACTCTATCTGAGGAGAGAAAACACAGCTACGTCAATACATAAAGAAGAAGTATTGGGATCAAATTACATGTACTCCACGTTGCTACCGGCGTAGTCAGAGGTTGCTAAGAACAGAAACTGACAACAGCGTAGAGAGAGAAAGTGAGGGAGACAAACACGTTGCGTTCAGTTTTTTCGCGCTAAAAGCTTTCTGTGTGATAACGAATGTCAGACTAGCAGCCCTGACTTGGCTAGCCCTACCTCATCGCTTGAATTTAGCTAGAACCAAGAGACTTCTGGTAATCAAGCTCTTAGCGGTTAAATAACGCTCTTCACTTTCTTCATAATTTAATAAAACGAAAATACACGAATTTTCTGTGATAATGTTAGTAGAAAAAGATACTATCACAAACTATTTGTACGTCATGCGCAGTGATGCCACACTAATCTCCCACAATAATGAGATGCCTATACCACCATTCCTATTACGTAAGATGAGCCACTAATCATCGCTTTTGGGTTCAGCGGTGAACCGCAAAACCGAATAAATTCTTAGAAAGTTTGCAACATTAAAAATATAGTAACAAATTAGTGCAATTAGAATTGAACATGTATAAATACGCCACATAGTAATCGTTTAGGTCATAATTGGAGAGGTGTTTGAGGTGTAAAATTGGTTTAAAGAGAATGGAGTCATGTCCTCATGTGCGAGGTTTAGAAAGGGTCAAGAATGAAGCAATGTTAACCCCTCGTGCTTGGGCTTGTGTGGATTGTGGTACTACTGAAAGTGTCTGGGTAAGAAGATCATTAAAGTTGTACTTTTTACGATGCATGAGTTTCACCTTGACAAGTGAAATCATCTGGTGGCAGTGTAAATTAACAAAGCAGGGTGCATCAGAGTGCAGTGTCACTCAATGGATTATGGTATACTGTTGAACTTCTCTGACATGAGTGTCAAGTAAACTGAGCCAACTGTCTAGACTAAAGAAATACCCGGGTCAGAGAGAGGTACTGTTTATATTATGTACAGTAGAGGTACTGTTTATATTAGAGCATGTCCATATTACTATATATTAAGGTACTCATTTCCCAGGATCTAAGACACAGTTTGCATTAGAGAAGTTGCCATACACTAAATGAATTTACTTTGAAGAAGAATCTGTTGAATTTTGATGATTAACAAAACTATACAACAATGTCTCTTGTCAATTCATTACGTACCAACATGGCATTCCATTGCACTTTACTTAGTTTTAATATTCTGACACCAGATGATTTACTTATCAGGTAACTTTTGCATCTTTTAACAAACTTGGGATGGAAAAAATAATTGCAATCATGTTTCATGGGCTTCTTTTTATGTTACATCTAGGCATGTCTACAATGCAGTAATATAGCTTGTGGCAGGTAGAGAGTCATGTATTTCAAATATGATAAAATGCCCTAATGTAAAATATTGTTAGTAATCTAATCATTAACAATTTGTTCTCAAATCATGCAGATTTATCGAACAACATGCTGTGAAACATTACATTGACAAAGGAGTGAGTGACTACATGTTAGGATGATTGATTTGGCAATTTTGAATAATTCTTTTATATTTTTGCAGCATCCTCTGGCTTTAGAAGTGAATAAAAAATACTTGTACTGGTATGCTTTATCAGTTATTTTAACATGAAACTTTTATATAGTTTAACATAATAAATTCACATACATTGCCTTGTTATTTTACTTTGCTACTAACTGGATGATTTTATTTGTCAGCTGACAGTGAGATACTTGAATTCTAAATGTTCACCTCAATATAAAAGTAAATAAATCTACAATATTGTGTTTCAGCTACCAGTGTGATAGTTATGTGTTTAATGACACATGCTATGATGAAGTAACTCTGTTGCGTGAGACTTTGAAAGAAATTGAAACACAAAAGTTCAACGAAAGTTTAACGAGAAGTGGCTGTGTGATTAGAGGAGCTAGTACTCCAGGAATGCATGATGAAAACAAGTGAGTTAATATGCCTCAGTAAAATCTTGCGTTGCATTCACTTACTTTAACTTGTGTTTTCATTACTTTATAGAAGTGAAAAAGAACGTGCCAAAATGGAAGACAAACATTACACAGCTGTTTGTCATTGGAGGTCAACAAACTGAGGCAGACTATTATACTTTGTTAATCCCCAGGCAAACTGCTTAGGAAACATTATTGCAGAGACATTGTTTCCTGCCAATGTTTCATTATGTTCCCCAAGGTGGGCAAACACTAAGGAAAACACCTGGGAAACATGAAATGTTTCTGGCTTTGATAGGAAACATTTTTGCTTTCCAGGAAGTAAATTTGTTTTCCGCAACAACATTTCCACGGGTGGGCAAAGAGGAAAACATTAGGAAACACCACCATTCACAAATGTTTCTGCGAAAATGTTTCCTAGTTTGCCCAGGGCTTTAAGAGATGAATTATGACTATACTGAAGAGTCTCACCTTGACAAATAAAATCACCTGGTGTTAAACAGAGTAAAATAACAAAATAGGAATTTAGGGTGCATTGTCACTTGTGGAGTAAATTATTGCTTTCATCACTAGATTAAATTTATTATCCAAAGTGTTCACCGCTTTTCAAATGAATATTAAACTCAATAAAGATGAAAAACTTGAGGTTTGCACATGATTTGAAATGCATCTATATTGTTTAAACTTTTGCTATGATTTTATTATGTTTTTTCTCTTGTAAGAAGTCAGTTGAAATTGCAATTGATGCCCCATGTGAAATAAAAGAAGGTATAATAAAAATATATTCCAGTGAGCAAACAATCCGCTACAAATTTTACTTCTTTGCCAGCAATTTCGCTTAACTGAATACGCAAATTTCTCTTCAACGCTTGGAACTCGCAATTTCAGACTAGCGAACAATTTCGCTTGAAGTAACTGTTTGACACGCCTACGCAAATTTCACTCGAACGAACAGTTTTCTTGAAAGCGCAAATTTTACTTGAACGAACAATATCCTTGAACGCGCATATTTTACTCGATCGCGCAATCTCAATCATGTGAGAAATGTCAATCTTCCGTTATCATTTACTTTTTCAAACTTTAGAACCGCCAAAGAAAAGACGCAAAGTAATAATCCCTGGTGTGACGGGTTTGCGAAATCTTGGTAACACATGCTACATGAACTCAGTGTTGCAAGTTTTAAGGTGAGGAAAAAATACTCCACGTTAAACAAAAGACGGACGAACGAGTATTCCTTACGTGATATTTTTGATTTTTTCTCACCTTTCATTTTATCTCAGTCATCTACAGTTTTTTCGTCATTGTTTCCTCTTGCTACACGTGATGAAAGAGCAGCCTTGTTTGACGTCAACACCAAGAAATCGTCGTTCACTTAGCGCCATCTATGAAAGACAAACAACAGTTGAATGTTACGAGGTGCGCGTTCCCCTAGGTCAGGGATTGCCAGTATAAAATTCATTGAGAGAAGAATAATTTTCTTTTATTTTAGCATGTGTCTATGCCGTTACGTAAGGAAGAAACTTGGCCGAAACGAAAAAGAAAAGTTGAAGTAAAAAATAGTGATTTGAATTCTCCGAAAATGGATGAAAATTCAAATGAAACCTATCACAATGATTCATTGAATAACTCTAGCGAGAATGAACAGAAAAAAGTGTAAGATGAATTTTTCTTTAGCGTAATAATGTTTCCATCTATTCTGTTTCTTCGTAATTATCCACCCTGGGCTCTTTCTAGGTATTTTAGCGGAGAATTGCATGCTTTGTTTCGAGTTATGTGGTCTGGAAAATGGGTTAGTTCCGCTTGTTATGTTTTAAAAATTTGAACTTGACATAGACATGCACTTTTTTTCGACAAGGTTCTAGAAAACGATTTCTAATCATTCCAGGCGATCGTCACACCACAAGCGGTGCTTCATGCTGTTTGGAAGTTAATTCCATCTTTCTTAGGGTACTCTCAGCATGACGCACAAGAATTCCTTTGGTGAGCAGTGAAATAAAAAAGCAATTTTATGACTGGTAGATTTAGTTAGGCACCAATACATGAACTATACTACAAGGAGCTCTTCGTGTTTTTACTGGTAAATCCATAAGGAGAAATTGGAGTATCATTTGGACGTAATTAATTAATCCCGTCGCAATATATTTTTCTGGTTTCATTATTTTAAGCGAAGTTCTGGAAAGAATTCAAACTGAACTCGAAGGAGATTGTCCAATCATGTTTCATAGTCCCGTAAATGACGTTATTCATCCCAAAGATATTTTACCAAATGTCTTTGAGGGAAAGCTAGTTAGTGAGGTAAGTTATTATACAGTAATCATGTAATGTATGTGTTTCCTTTAAAATTTAAACGGTTTTCTCCACTAGGTCATGTGCCATAATTGCCATAATGTGTCAAAATCTTGTGAACAATTTTGGGATTTATCATTAGAGTTTCCAGATAGGTAAGCTGTAATAAGTAAATACTACAAATTGTTAAATACGGATCTTTAATATCAGGCCTTAAAATATCAGCCCGCAGACCGTCTGTCAAAATGTCCGGTGTCTTTCAGAATGGGTCGGACGTTTTAAAAATTATGTGCGGTGGCCATGTTTACTTTGCCGCGAAGATCAATCACTTTAAACTTGTACTGACGGTAACTCTTGGGGTTATGCACTTGATACATTAGTTTTTGACTGAAATTCGGAAACTATATGATATGACTAAGGAAACTAGGGCAGACTGACAACTCAAACGGGAAATGTATGTCAGACAGAGTTAAAGTTCCGTCGGACATCTATTCATTTGGGTCGGACAAACAGAAATTCTCAAGTTTGCTTCGGTCGGACAGAATGTCCGATGCTTCTCTCTTTACGCGTCGGACAAGTTAACGAATGGGTCGGACAATGTCCGTGACCGACCGATATTTAAAGGCCTGAATATCAACGTTTGTTACAGATATCAAGTCAAACCTAGGTCATCCCGAGGCCGCCATCCTCCTCGAAGACCTTCGATGGATTCTTGTCATTTGACAGGTACACAAGACTTAGTAGTTAGTGAAGCATCTTTAGTTTATAAGAGTTTTCTTATTTGTCGTGTATCGATCTTCAGAACTATTGTCAAGGTTTACTAGACAAGAAATGTTAGAGGGAAAAATTTATCGTTGTGAAAAATGTTCAGGTAACGCAGATTGAAATTTATCAATTCCTCACAGCTTCGTGCATGGCTACCCCAGGGTACAAACTCGGGTCATCTATCTATTTAATTTCTATTTTTTAGTTTCGTCGCCAGATTCGTTGCAGTTTGCTCAAAAACAGCTTCTACTCACTGAATTACCTAAAGTATGTTGTGCACATGTAAAGTTCAAGCAAAACTCGTGTTAAGTCTCTCCTAATGTTATACGTCTCAAAATTAATTTTTTATTCGCAGATCCTAAGGTTACATTTGAAGAGATTTCGGTAAATGTTTTACTCTCCATGTTACTATTATACATTTGGATCTCAGAGATCGGATTTCTTATCATTAGAAGTACTGCGCTCTTATTTTAGATGGTACTGCCAAACACGAGGAAAAATTATTTCTCATGTTCAGTTTGACGAGAACTTGGACATGAAGCCATACTGTCATCCGCTTCATTCTTATTCTGATCAGGATTTTCTTTATGAACTGTCTGGAGTCATCATTCATATGGGAACAGGGTAGGTCAACTGGGGATACCACTAATGTATATCTATGAATACCTCCGACTATAAGCCCACCGTGTACTAACTCATCTCATTCCAAATATAAGCCCTCCCGATTATAAAGCCCACAATTAATACATGTTCATACTTCTGTTTATTTATGACTCACTTGTTTATACTACTAACGTAAAAGAAGGTCCATGTATAAACACCCCCGTATATAATAAGCCCCCCTTTGTATAAGCCCATCAAAAATCGCTTACGAAAGTATGTAATAATAAAAGCCCAGGGCTTTCTGGTCGGAGGTTTACGGTACCCTTATGGACAGTGCTATTCATTTATCCTAATTTATCCGTAAATGAGGTACTTTGTGCTTAAACATCTTTAAAGTATGCCAGCGAACTTCATGCGCACGGTAAGCGGTTACACTGGGACGTTACTTAATGTAAGTTTATTTTTGTTAGATTTGATGCTGGTCATTACGTTGCATACTGTTGGAATGAGCAAGCTGGTTGGTAAATTTTTTCAATTGTTAGAAGGTACTGCATTACATTTTACTGAGTTTTTTTTTATTTCTAGGCAGTTGGGTGAACTACAACGATGCTCGTGTCTCGTTATGTTCAGCGCAAGAAGTTTTAAATTCTCAAGCTTATATTCTCTTATACACGAGATGTAATGGACGGACAGCAGTGCATAATGATATAATCCTACCTAAAACTCCTTAAAGTTTTCATGTAAAACATTCAATTTCACCTAAATGCTCAAATTTCACTCGAACGCACAATTTCCCCCCTAACGAGCTATTTGACTGGGAAGAGTGATGCTTAAATATATTTACAAGCCTAAGACCATCTTGTATCGTAGTCGCTTAACTCGCGCGGTCGCATCGTGTATTCACAACGGCTAGTGAGCCAATGCTCTTGCCACTCGGAAAAAATTTTAAATAAACCCTAACAAGACTTTCTAAGAACTTAATCTAATGTTCCAGCGCGTGGCATGCTTCGAGATATGATCTAAATTAGTCCTCACATATTTCAATAAACATGTTCAGACTGGAATCGAAACTGATACATCGTCATCTGGTATTTATAAGAAAATTCAGCTATAACTTGCGTATAATGAATTAAAGCTTTGGAGGTTGGATTCAGTTTTACAGAAGTGAATAATGCTATTCAATGACTTGTTTGCATTGCATGACCATTTACCATGCCTACTTAAATGCACTGATTGCTCAATGTGCATAGAATGAATTGTTTATAGTAAATATTTTCACGATTTAATCCGTTGTTTAATAAACTCAACTTACAAATTTAGACTTAATCACAAGTATTTTTCGGTTAACTAAGCAAGTACCAAAAGATAATACATTTTGAAACATGGCGTTGCTTAATCGAGTGTAGATAGATGAAATCAGTGGTAATCTGCTAATCAGATTGCGAAATTGCTTATATTACACTTCAGCTCAACACTCAATCATATAAAACAATTCAAATCTTACGACATGTTTAAGCATGCTCTTGCGTCATTTTTTGCGGACTTATGTGGCCAAATGCACCGGATAAGCAAACATACGAAAGATTTTTGAACGCAAATGTTTGCAGTTTGATCCGAAGTAAATATGGCAAAGTAAACTGAGACAAAGAAAAAACTTCCGACGCAAAAAGTGTTTAGTTTGTAACCTTTACCTTGGCAAGTTCACTTCTTCTTACGTTTATCTTCAGATCCAGCTGAGACGATTCGAGTTGTTCCTGAAACGAAATCAAATACTAAACGTTTAACAAAAACTTCTGGCTTGCTCTTAACTTCGGCGCAGCAGTAACACTGGATCAATAAGAAATTACTCATACTGGATCTCTAAAGAGAACAATTTAAAACTGATACAATTATCAACATAGTTTATTCTAGGTGTCCTCTAGTAGTAACCATGGATCAATATAAGGGATGACTTTTAATGGGTCTCTAGGAACGAGATGCAAAAAAACATTGATTGTCGAAAAACGAAAAAGATTGTTTTCAAACAATAATGAACACTCAATCCTAACTGTATTATTACAAATAAAAAAGACTCCTAGTTAGCTTCTAAGGTGACTGCAATGCCAATTGGTTTCTATCAGGCATTTCAGTATCAAACGAAAAACCTTTTCGTGAAAAACTCATAAATAATATATCCACCATTGATTCCTAAAGACCCGCAGCAGATCGTCCCGATTAACATCAGTTTTAAAACTGATGTTCCACGCATGTCTCATATGATAAATATCATGTGAGATACGTATGATTCATCCGTAAATTCCCTTTTCAGGAGCTTAAAGTCAGTTAGCTATAATTTACAGCAGGGCAACCGAAGATCTTATGACAGCCCTCCTACGCATGATGTCAACACTCGACTTTGCTCGCAAAAACATGTCTGGTCAAGTTTAAAAAACCGTGAATAATTGCACTACAGATGGCAAATTGGAACTTGGAAAATTTTCGAGAAATATTACTCATCAATGTGGGCTCAATTTGTAAAATGAACTCGCTACCACCAAACTCCTGTGCCCTCTTTTCCCTAATAAACGTAATCTATAAGCTTAAATTACATAATCGACGTACTTATAACAGTATTTGACAGAATGCAATAAAGTAGAGAAAGATCAAAGTCAAAATTCATTTAAAACTGTAGGTTGTAGTAAGTCACAAGTTTTTTGAATATCACATGATTATTAAATGGTTTGCCACGTCATACGGACAATAATTTTATCCGTAAAAATACGGAGCAGAATTATCAACTGTTCGATGCGAGTTCTGGCTGTGATGCCAGATAGGCTAAATACAAAACCTTTCTGACTAAAACAAGAAAAAGCAGGCACTTTAACGAACAGGTAAAAGGATTAAACATTGAATGGAAACATGACATAAAAGAGAGATAATGCTTAAACAACACCAAGGTAATCAACTATAGTGAGAGAGAAAAGAAATGGAATAAGAGTTCTTGTCAGAAACAACAATGTGACAATCAGGATATTGCAACTTGACCCTAAAGATCACATGATCAAAACAAACCGCAGTATAAAAAACGACGGGCTCAAACTAAATTTGACTTGTGATTCAAACTAAGACCATGACGGTCGCTGAGAGTCGAGAAGAGAAACACAACATGGAAACCCCTAGCGTCAGTGAAGATGGGGTTACTGGCACACCTAATGAAGCAGCACTTCGTGCGTTGATGAAAAGGACAGGGTGTCCTATTGTACAGAGTAATGGTCAACGCCGTTTTGGTCCACCACCAGATTGGACTGGCGCAATACCACCGCGTGGTTGTGAGGTCTTCGTTGGTAAAATACCTAGAGATGTATATGAAGACGAACTAGTGCCTATATTTGAAAGTGTAGGAAAAATCTATGAAGTGCGACTTATGATGGATTTTGATGGCAAGAATCGCGGCTATGCATTTGTTGTGTACACAGTGAAGAAAGACGCTCAAGCAAGCATTAAGAAATTGAATAATTATGAAATACGACGCGGTAAAATGATCGGAGTCTGTAGTTCTGTTGATAATTGTCGGTTGTTTGTGGGAGGTATTCCAAAGAAAGTAAAAAAACAAGAGATTTTCGAAGAGATTTCTAAAGTAACAGAGAGCGTCACTGACGTTATTGTTTATCCGTCAGCTTCGGATAAAACTAAGAATAGAGGGTTTGCTTTCGTTGAATACACGAGTCATCGCGCAGCTGCAATGGCAAGAAGGAAGCTCATGACGGGCAGGATTCAACTCTGGGGTCATCAGATTGCGGTAGACTGGGCTGAGCCTGAACAAGAAGTTGATGAAGACATAATGGATCAGGTAAATCTAGGAAATACGAGCTTGGCCTTCCTAACTAACATACATGAGGAAATCCAACTAAGCTATCCATCAGTTCTTATCTACTCTTCCTCAAAGTCCCGGAAGAATCATCTCTTATTAAACAAGGGCTACTAAGAGAAGAAAACTTGAAGGTCTATATAGTTTTCTGCGTTCGAGAATGTTTATCCTAGAGACCTAGTAAGAGTTTTTCTTACTGTTCCAATTTTTTAAAACCTTTAATTCTTCAAGATATTTGTCTGATAAGACTAATAGCATCAAGTTTGCATGATTAAGCTTGCAGAGTAAACAAATACATTCATCTATGCGGAAGAGTTCATAAGATATACAAACTTCACTGCACGCCATGAAAAGTTTTAAACAGCATTTAAAAGTTTTTAGCCGTGGTATAAATTAGAGGTCCATGCAATACATTTTCAAATTTATTGTCGAAATTTTCCTTAGCACCTCACCTACTCATGTTTCCTTATAGAAGGCTGAATGTAAACAATATTACCGGGTTATTCATCAAGGTGTTATCAATAATAAATTATTTTGTGGAAATTGCCTAGCACGAGTTTCACCATGGTTAGTTAGACTTTAGACTTAGTTAAATGCATTGTAGTTCAGTATTATGACATGTTCATCATGACTCAGGTCAAACTCGTATTTAAAAATGAGCGAATCGTATCACGAGAGTGAAAAGAAAGATCGAATTACTGTTTTATTACGTCAAGCTTCAAGCGTGGTACAAGCGGGCCTATAGCATGGTTTATAGCATCAATAATGGTTTACTTCAATTATTTTTAAAAATACAGCGAATGCAACCAATGTATTACCATTAATGTGTATAAATAGAATATTACGTCAATAAAACATACGAACTCCAATGTAAGGAAACCCCATGAATATTTTATGTAAATAGAATGCCAAACGATTGATAATAATAAATTGAATAATTTTCTTGGTAATTAAAGCTTTTTAAAGCGTTTAGAAGTATGTCAACTATTAAGGCATTATATGATTTGGAATAAAATGCGCTTATATAGTTTTTTCAACATTAATTAAGAATAAAATGCGCAATTAACAAAGCCTGCATTTCATATCATACGAGGTGAAAAAGTATTTCTAGATAAACAGTTAAAATTGAAAAAATGATATCTTTGTGTAGACTGACCACTTGCGTTATTTCTCAAGGTCAAAGTGTTGTACGTACGTAATTTACTGCTAAGTACGACTGAAGAAACGATAGAACGAATATTCTCACAATATGGTGAAGTTGAGAGAGTAAAGAAAATCCGAGATTACTCGTTTGTTCATTTCAAAACCAGAGAAGAAGCAAGGAGAGCAATCAACGGAATGAAAGGTTGGTCAGTTAAACACATGCTTTTAGTTCTCATGACACTCGTTCTCTGTTTGGTGACAAATAGAGAACAAAATAATTTCTCACAGATAAACGATTTCACTGGTTAATGACCACCGACAATGAAGCGAGAAAGACATCGCTGAGGCATGACGATGCTCAAAAATATCGTATATGCCCGTGATCGTCAGTCACCATCAATATTTAGTTCCCATGCTTATTTGTATGTGCCCAAACCTCCTAGGAGTCAGCCATATTGATCTTGTTTTAAAAAACGCTAGGGGTTTGGATGTAGCAATAAATCAGAAAATTCCATAGTGAACTGCGCTGTTGTTGTTTGGTTTGTTTTAAACATCTTAAGAATATCGGTTGTGTCTTCGTTTGACTGTATATATCTGATTTCATGACTCAGTTTTTTCTTTTTCGATATGTTCAGTGAAAATCACTTTTTAAAAAAATTTCTTGAAGACAAGTCTATTAATATATTTCAACAAACATCGTGTCCCTATTGAAAATATCTTGTACGCTGACTGCGACCAAAGATACTTTAAAAAAGATTGTTTTACAAGGGCTTAATTAAGTCCCACTGAGTTAGCTATGTCAATTTGGCTCAAGGTGCCAATATGTATACTTGGAGCCAAGCAATACTTTCAAATGTCACCTTGGGCAATGCCAGTGGCTGCCAAAATATCGTTTAGCAAAATGAACTTGGTATAGGAATGACCTTTGCCGTAATGGATCAAAAGATTTGAAAAGTCAGATTGAAATGTTTAACCGATTTTTTTTTATCAGCGATCTCGTATTTTCGGTGATTAATCATGAGTAAAATCTTATCAGGAATTACTGTATTCCTATTTGATCACTAACAATGGACAAACGATACATGTTCACTTCTCCTAACTACGAGCTGATAGTGATATCGACAGACTGTACACATTTTTAAGACATGCACACAAACATATAAAAACTGCTCGTATTGTCTATCCTGTCTCAGGAATAGAGTAAAGTTGCCAAAAGCATGCCACACGTTCATTTGAGCGGAAAGAACTGTAGCCCTTACCCAAATGCAAACAAGAAATCCTTAATGGTTTGTTATTTGTCAAGCTCCTACATATTTGCACAAGTTTGTTTTCTTACTGAAAGTTGTTGAAAGCTGTTCACAAATAGTGCTGTGTCACGTCAACATTCGTACATCAACGTATACCATTAGAGTGATGTGTTCATGATTTTGGAGTTTGCTAAATGTTGCATACTGAATAAACGTTTATCTTCGAACAGGAAATTATTTTTGAATATCTTTGGGCAAAAACTGTTGATAGTTTTACAATTTTCCCTGATGATTTTGCCTCAGTCGATTTGATTTTATTACAATGCATGTTTTATTCACTTGACTGCCGATGATTTTAAGGCCCATGTACACGGGCGATTTTTCCTGCGATTTTCTCCTCTTAGCGTATGTGATCGAGTAGCTTCACTAGACGAGTGCATTAGCAAAATTGTTGGACCAAGTGTGCTCGCCAGTTATCCACTCTTTCACATCGTTCAAAACGAGAAAAATCGCATCGAAAATCGCCCGTGTAAACGAGCCTTCACTAGTCAAGAGAATTCTTTACAATATTTCTTAGAAATTCCATATTATCTGCGATTTGAATGTAGTAAGACCCCCAAACAGTAGACATTAACGAACAGAAACTTGTTTTGAATTTTTTCCCTGGGCATCTCTCTTGTAAAAATAAACACCACATCAACATGCTGTAGTAATCAGGATTGAAGCGCTGCTTTTGGAAACATAGATTGAAATCTTAGTAACAGCAATCAACCAGAATCAATTAGAAACAATGACTTATCTTCAAAACTGATAATCAATTCGAAAACAATTAATTAGCATAGAAACAATCAATTAGAATAAATTCAGAGCCCAATTAGAATCTAAAACAGAAATACAATGTCAGAGAAGGGCAAATCATTAAACTTTTTCAAGTTGTTCCAAAGTGCCGAAAAATTAATTAGGCTGTGAAAATTTCCAGATGTTTAAATTGCCGAGCTCATCTTTCTATGGGTGTGAGCCTAAAACGCTTGAAATAAGTTCGAACAAAAGAAGTTTCGTCCAAACAAATTAAATCAAGGCCTGCTCAAAGTCTGAAATACGGATTTTGAATTTCACAAACAGTTTAAAGGAAACAATTGCAGCCGTCGTAAAGATAAAATCACAATAATAAACAAGCCCACAAAATACATGAAATAGAAGACCCAGAATCGTCTCAAATACAGCTATATTTCTCTACTATTTGCAAGAATTAGCACGTGGCCGTGTAATAATCTTTAGAAGTCAATGTTTGATAAAGACTACAGCACTTTTAGTGTATTGTTGAATTCAATATTATATTCATATTCTATTAAATAATAGATAATCAAACCGCTGAATATTCAGTTAGGTCAAGTCAAATTCTGAGCCCTTACCCAGCGATTTAGTGTAAAAGGTGGCTTTGTTTACGTTTTCACGATAAAGTTTAAACTGTACTATAAACCGTTGGGAAAGTCGTCGAAAGTTCGCTTATGTCCTCTTTACTTTTGCCACTCTTTGTTCAAACGATTGGCCTCGAATAAGCTATGAATTATTCATATTGTCACTCATTTACATTGGACCTAGTCTCTTTAAGCTTTACCAGCGCGATAAGCGATACAGCCAGCACTAATTATGGCATACACAGCGAAATAAATATATGAAACTTTAAAGCCCATAAATATCTCCCACCAAGCTCTAATTCTCTACTCTTTCAAAGAGATTAAGCACCTAGCCACCTACCCATAAAATAGTCTTTACAAATCGATATTCACTATGGAAAGATAGTTTAAATAATATTTCTAGGGCACATTCGAACTCTACTTTGATATATTCATATTCCAGTATGGATACGTATTGAGCTCAGTGTATAAATCGTTACGTCAGGTGGAAAATAATCACCGTTAAATACTCAATTAGGTTAGGTCAAATTCTGAGTCCTGATTGGTCGATATCTATTTGAATTATTTTTAGTACGAGCAGCGACGTAGTATAAAAGACGACGTTGTTTACGTTGTCATAGTACCACTAGTAACCGTTGGGAAAGTCGTTCAAACTTCACTTATATCCTCGTTCCCTTTGTTTAAAAGACTATCGGCAACTATGCTATGGAATATTCATATATGTTGTACAAACTCAATAAGTGATGTATCAAGCAGTGATTTGCATAAACAGCGTAGTAAATACAAGACTCACAACTAGGGTCTAATCGAGCCATATTTCTCGAACGTTATCAAGTCTTTTAGCACCTAGCCACCCGTAGAATATTCTTGATAGATCGATATTTACTACAAATTGAGGTATTTTGAATAATATTTAGGGTATTTTTGAACCCAATGATATATTCACATTCCAGTATAGACACATATTGAGCTCAGTGAATAGTTCGTT
>JAODVQ020115103.1:0-16378 GCA_025400075.2 Phenganax stokvisi
CGCCCTCGCGCTCTGCGTCCTTGTACCTCATACCGCTTACGGAGGCGCGTGGACACTTCAAAAGGGCCATTTTTGGGGCAAAGTTACGATGTTGACGCAATCGACACCAAAAAAATACGACAGCAATGGCGACATCGTGGATGTTCCCGCAGGTTCTACTTACAAATCCCGGTTGGTGTTTCTCGACTTTTTTTACGGCATAAACGACCGCGTTGACATCGGCATACAAATTCCCTATTGCCGCAATAGATTTGCAGATGTTGCAGCAGCAGCAACAGCAACGGGAGGCCCCTTAAATAATGTCACATTAGATGCGTCGGGTGTGGGAGATATTCGGGGATTTGCCAAAATTAACCTCGTGCAAGAATCTGTCGTTGCCACACTAAAATTGGGCGTCAAAACCGCAACAGGCGAATTTTTAGACCACGTCAAAGAAGAGGCCGTTTCTTTGGGCACAGGCCAATGGGATTTTGATGTTATTCTGCAATTGGGCCGATCCTTTTATCCCGCTCCCGTTTATGCCAACATCGATTTGGGGTATCGCCTTCGTCTTAAAAATACCAATAACTACGACCCGGGCGAAGAGTTCGTTTACAATGCCGAAATCGGTGCCAACCCGACAGATAACCTTCTCCTCGCGCTCAAATTAGAAGGCATCAGGGGTGCAGAAGGCACCCTGGATAGTGGCAGCAGCAGAAATGAACCCACTTCTCAAGTCAACTACACCTATTTCGCGCCTACTGTGCTTATTGGCCCTTTTCAAAATCTGAGCCTTGAAGCTTCGGTGCGGATACCCGTGGGTGGTCGTGAGTTTTTTGGTGGTCGTCTATGGGGCGTAGGGCTTTATTTTCAAAAGTAATCTGTAACTGCACAGCGGGAAAATTTGAGCGGGCGGATATTTCGCCCACTTTTTTTATAAAATCACATGCTCGCCACCCGTGCTCAAACGCCCGTGATCCCAGGGCGTAATCCAATCTTCGGCAATATCCATTCCAAATCCCGGCGCATCCGACGGCACCAGATAGCCATCCTTGGGCACGGGCACGCCCGGCATCCGCGCGACTTCTTCCAGAGGCACTCCCACGGGTGTACTCAAATGAAACTCACACAGAGTACACTCGGGCATCGCATAGCAAAAATGCTGCCCATAAGCCGAATTACAGCCCCCGTGCGGACTGCTCTTAATACCGGCGGCTTCGGCAATGTGATGAATCTTCACAGCTTCGGTCATCCCTCCGCACCAGTGCAAATCGGGTTGCACGACATCCACACAGCGATTTTCCACGAGTTGGCGAAACGGAATCCGCGTGTGGTGATCCTCACCCGTTGCGATAGGGATCCAGGTCATGGCTTTTTTCAATTGAATATGCCCTTCGAGGTCTTCTGGAAACAGCGGCTCTTCCATCCACCGCAATTCGTAGGGTCTGAGCCTTTCCCCAAGACGAATGGCAAATTCCACATCGTAAGCCATCACGGGATTGATCATCAACTCAGCATTTTTTCCTACAGTTTCTCGCGCCAGGGCGACCTTTTCCTCCATAATATTTATACCCGTGATACCCTGCTCGTAATGCACGGGATTCGTAATTTTAAACGCTTCAAAACCAAGCTCCATCGACCAATCCAGATCATCGCCTGTACAATAACACCGAATCTTCTCGCGGGATGGTCCGCCGAGCAATCTGTAAACGGGCTGGTCGAGCAACTTTCCCTTCAAATCCCACAAAGCCAGATCAATCGCACTTTGCGCACAGGCAGACAACCCCAGCGACCCATGCCTTTTGGAAGCCCGCCACATCATATCATTGAGATGCTCTGTCGCAAAACAATCGCGTCCTTCCAATAGTGGCGCGTAAAAAGCATCGACCAATGCCGCAACCGGTTCGCCAAATCCCGTTCTGCCCAGGCCCCATGTGCCGTCCTCAGCCGTTATTTTAACCCATACGCCCCGCCCGCCAATACCCGGCGACTTGCTCGGCACATCTGGCGGAAACTCCGGATATTTATTCATCGGCAGACCAATCGGCGATGAATGCCGCCAACTCGAACGACGCGCGGGTGTTATCGGCTTCTGTTGCGGAATGGAAACATTCACAGCTTCAATGGACTTGATCTTCATAATTCCTCCAATTCATGTGTTGAGTATATAGCCAAAAATGAGAAACGCGACTCCAGCCCCCACAATACTACCCACCAAAATCTGAGATACAGAATGGGCCTGTAATACGAACCTCGCCCACGAAACCAGCCCCGCGGGAACAACCGCCCACCAACTACCATAGAGCGCGACTACCACACCACAGGCAGCCCAAAGCCCCATAGCGTGTAAGCTGATTTTCCACTGCATCGTTATCAAAAACGCGACAGTGCTCAGAACGGCGACACAGACCATCAGTGCATACAGCGCGGACGGCGAGTGTACCAGATAAAGAATACCAACCCCCATCCAAGAACTCGCCATAAAAAAGAAAAGCGGTCGCAGCCGGTCGCGGCGTTCCGGAATAAATAACTCGCTAATCTCACCCCGGCGACGCATGTACAACACCATTAACCAGGGTGCGAAAACAGCAAAAAATAGCGCGATTAAAACACACAATACAATCCAGGTACCCGATCCAGACGCCTCAAAGGATACCAGCACAATCACAACTCCCAGCACAAACATGGGATTTAAAACCCGAGAAATGTACATGGCAAATTTTTCTTGATCAACCATAAGTCTCCCCATCATTTTCAGACAAAATAACGAACCCCGCCCAGAAAATCAAAACTCAAGTTTTTGCTCTCGGATGCGATACCTTGACAACACCTTTGCATTAAACTATTTTGCTGACATTATCCACTGATTTGGCAAGGGTAGAAAAGAGGGGCATAACATGACACCTGAAACAGTCCTGAAAACGCGGGAAGGCATGCTTCGCGATGGGTACTGCGTCATCGACGACATTTTGACAGACGAGTTCCTCGAAGAACTGCGCGGTGAATCCGAGCGGTTAATTGCCGATCACTATGAGCGTGAGGAATTTAGATATCAGGGTCAACATGTGAATGTGCGCGGTGAAGACAATCCGATCATCCAAAAGCTGCTCGAATGGGAACCATCGAGGCGGGCACTCGAACAACTGGGCTTTGGAGATTTTCAAACCGGGGGCGGCATCATCATCCTCACCAAAGAACCCAAAGGCCCACCGCTCTATTGGCACCAGGACTGGATGCAATGGAACGACCCCATCAGTTGCTCCCCCTGGCCGCAAATCATATTTTTAAACTACTATCTAACCGATACCGCAGTGGAAAACGGCTGTTTGAAAGTCATCCCCGGCACCCACCTCAAGCGCATACCACTCCACGACCAACTGGTGCCCGCACACGAACAGGGCGCTCGATTTATAGAAGAAACCCATCCCATCATGTTCAGCGACCATCCGGATGAGGTCAATGTACCCGTCTCTGCACGCTCGCTGGTATTGGGAGATGCCCGCATCCTTCACTCTGCCGGAAGAAATTACACAGATGAGCGCAGAACTCTGATACTCGCCTGGCACAGACGCCCCACCATTGACGTACCAGACTACTGGGAAGGGGATATCCCCGAAGTCATAGCCAACCGCGATCCCGATCAAAAGTACGAGGGATCGCGCATTCCCGGGAAATACCTCAAACCGTAAAAGAAAAGGCCATAGTATGCAAGCCACAGCACTCATCACCCATGAGGGGCCCTCCTTTGCCTGCGAAGACATCGTTCTTCCCGATCCACGCCCCGATCAAATCGCGGTACAAACCCGGTATTCCGGCGTCAGCATCGGCACGGAATTTGCCGCCATCACCCGCAAGCTCGACTACGGTCCCTATCCCCTGTGTACGGGCTATCAAGCCGTCGGCACTGTCGAACACGTCGGCAAAGACGCAACCGGCTTCGCCGTTGGCGACCGCGTCTATTACCGCTGGAACCGCGTCTTCTCCCTCGCTACATCCGGTCAGAAAGTCTCTGCCAGCCAGGGCGCACACACCTCTGCCGCAGTCCTGGACACACAGGGACCGCGAGCCTTTGTCGCCCACCTGCCCGAAGGCGTCGATGAAGCCGCTGCCAGCTTATTCGTCATGCCCGCCGTGGGCCTCAACGGCGTAGATATGGCCAACCCCCGAATGGGCGACCGCGTTGTCGTGTACGGCTGTGGTCTCGTCGGCCTGGGCGTCGTCGCTGCATGTAGTCACCGGGGCTGTGAAGTCATCGCCATAGACCTGGAGACCAACCGCCTCGACATCGCGCAAAAACTCGGCGCCGACCACCTCATTCAGAGCGCGGATGCAAATCAGGCTGTCCGCGACATCGCCTCCGACGGTGCCGACGTCGTCTTCGAATGCACGGGCATACCCGCCTGCATTGATCCGGCCATCGCCCTTTGCCGCACCCATGGAACCTTCATCCTTCAGGGCAACTACGGCCGCCACCCCATCTCTTACAATTTCTTACCGCCCCACGGAAAACGCCTCACCATGTACTATCCCTGTAACGATGGCGAAGCCCCCTGCCGCCGCGCCGTCATCAAAAACATGGGCACTGGCGTTCTTCCCTGGCACCACACCATCACCCATGAGGTTGCGTCTTCAGATGCGCCGGAGCTTTACTGCGATATCCTCAAAGGCGAAGCCAAAAGCGTTATCGGTGCCGTCATCAGGTGGTACTGAAACAGGAGCAATCACAATGGACAACTTAAAAGTTGGGATTATCGGTCTGGGCGGCATTGCCCGGTCTCACTGCGACGCCATTGAAACTCTGGATAACGTCGAAATCGTCGCCGTTGCCGACCTCATTGAGGAAAAGCGCCGCGAATACATGGGCAAATACGACATCCCCAAAAGCTATACCTCCCACACCGACCTCTTGAAAGACCCCGAAATCGACGCTGTCGCCATCACCCTGGGCCACCAACTCCACCATCGCCTCACCGTTGACGCCTGCAAAGCTGGCAAACACGTCCTGGTAGAAAAACCCATGGCCATCAGTCTGGAACAGTGCGACAACATGGTCGCTGCTGCCGCCGATAACGGCGTCAAACTCATGGTCGGCCTGACGCAACACTACTACGGCACCAGCATTAAAGCAAAAGAAATACTGGACTCCGGCGCACTGGGACCCGTCATCACCGCCGTGTGTTACATGTCCAAAAACTGGAGCTACGCCGGTCGCCGCCCGCAGTACCGCAGCCGCTACCACGGCGGGGGCATGTGGTTGACCAATGGCGTACACGTAGTAGATCGGCTCACCTGGATGATCGGCTCACAGGCCGTATCCGTCTCTGCCGCCATTGGAACCCGTGCCCACTATCAGGCCGCGGATGACTCTGCCACGGCCTTCGTCCGGTATAAAAACGGTCTGGCGGGCATTGCCATAGCCGTTGGCTTTGCAGATGGTGCGCCCGACTACGAATGCCAAGTCATCTGTGCAAATGGCACATTGCGCTTTACTGAACACGGTGACAAATACGTCAAAGTCGGAAAAAACAATCAGTGGGAAAATGTCCCCTTTGACGAGCCGCCATCGACCATGCACAACGAATGGAAAGCCTTTGCCGAAGCCATCGCCCTGGATATTGAACCACCCACCCACGGCGAATGGGCGCGTCACATCATGGAAATCCTATTCGCCGCCGAACAATCAGCCATCACCGGTCGAGAAGTCCCATTAGAAAGCGGACCGGGCTGGTTCAACCAGCGCTCTGGCTCGCCCGTGACAACGCAACACGGCTGGATATGAAAGTTTTATTTGTCGCGCAGTATGGCCCCTTAGCTGCCAGCAGCCGCACGCGGGTTTTCGATTATTTGCCCCTGTTGCGTCGGGCGGGTGTCACCTGTGATGTCAAAGTCGTGACCCCCGATGACCTGATCAAACGCAATACCAGAGGCATTTTTTCACGTCTTCTGTACTATGTACTGTCCTATCTTCGAGTCTTATGGACGGGATGGGTTTGCGTGTTTAAAGCACCGCAATACGACGCCATACTGATACAAAAAGCGTTATTTTCTTTTCCCATACCGCGCCTGTTGCGCCGATATAGACACAAAATATTTTTCGATTTTGACGACGCTATTTTTACACTCGAAAATCCCAACGCGGGATGGATCAACCGGTTGCGAACCCGGCGACGCGCAATAAGCGTACCCGCGATGTTGCAAACCGCACACTGCGCCATCGTAGAAAATGCCTACACCGCTGAATTTGCTGCCCGTTATTGCCCTCAGGTTTCACAAATCACGGGGCCTATTGATACCGCGCGTTATATCCCCCCAAAAAAAGTAGCGAACGAGAAAGTCGTATTGGGATGGATCGGGAGCCAGTGGACAACGCGGTATTTGGACTTGATTCGAGACCCATTGACTGCCCTCGCGCGGCGATATCCCAATTTGGAATTGCGTTTGATTGGTGCGGGCGAGTTTGACGTATCCGATCTGCCAATTGTGCGCATGGACTGGACACTGGAAACCGAAGTTGGTTATTTGCAAACATTTGACATTGGCTTGATGCCCCTACCCGACGATCCTTTTACGCGAGGCAAAGGGGGGTATAAATTGCTGCAATACATGGCCTGTGGATTGCCCGTAGTGGCGAGTCCCGTCGAAATCAACTGCGAAATTGTCACCCCTGGAAAAACCGGATTTTTGGCTGAGACAGACGCCGAGTGGATCGAATTTTTGGGTACATTAATCGAAAATAAAACCCTGCGCAATCGCATGGGGACTGCCGGCCGCGCCTGTGTAATCGCACATTACGCACTCGAAAAAAGCAGCGAAAAATTGCTGGCTCTTCTGCAGCGGAGCATACACCGATGCGACACGCTTTCACAGTAGATGTCGAAGATTGGTATCAGGGCATCCCAATCTCCAATCAGATGTCCTCTCAAAGCGAGCCACGCCTTGAGAGGAGTTGTCATCACTTACTCGACATAATGGCAGAATACGATGTCCTCGGCACATTCTTTATCCTGGGACCAGTGGCACAGCACTATCCCGACTTAATACGCCGCATAGCCAGCGAAGGTCACGAATTGGGATGCCATGGTTGGTCTCACGATCTGGTCTATGAAATGACGCCCGAGCGATTTCGAGAAGAAACACAACGGGCTTCTGCTGCGATCTCAGATGTAACAGCGCAACCCGTAACCGCCTATCGCGCGGCCTATTTTTCCATTACAGCGCGGTCATTTTGGGCTCTGGATATTTTGGCAGAACTCGGTTTTCAGTGTGATTCGAGTATTTTTCCCGTGTATAACTGGCGCTATGGAATACCCGATTTTGATTTGGCTCCCCGTATTGTAAAAACCGCGTCGGGATCAATTTGCGAAATTCCAATATCTGTGCGCCAGGTGGGAAAAGTGCGATTGCCCGTCACTGGAGGTGCATATTTCAGGCTATACCCCTATTTTGTGAGCCGCGCAAATATGCGAGCCGTGAGCAAAAAACAGCGGGCTGTAGTCTTTTATCTGCACCCGTGGGAGCTCGACCCCGATCATCCACGGATCGCATTTTACTGGAAGGCGCGTTTGACGCACTACGCGAATTTGAAAGCAACAGAGCCTCGATTGCGGCGATTGTTGACCGATTTTTCTTTTTGCCCGCTGCGTGAAATTGCAGTGCAAATGAGAAAAGAAGGATGAGGTCATAAGACCCCATTTGCAAGAGGTGTGTTTCACCTGAGGTTTCTAATTGCCTTTAAGCATTCGAGACCTTATATTTACATGTTTTTGGGGGGAGTAGTGTGTCCTGGGATGTATAAAGAGTGGGATTGTATTTGTCGGAAGATATGCCCTGCTCGGCAATGGGAAAGGAATGAATACATGAGGTTTTTGGTTACGGGCGGTGCGGGTTTTATTGGCTCACATCTGGCCGAACGGCTTTTGAAACAAGACCACGAAGTTTATGTTTTAGACGATCTTTCAACTGGAGATCTGGACAATGTGCGGCACCTCGAAGGAAATCCGCGGTTCCAAATGAAAGTGGGCACAGTGCTCGATCCAGAGACACTCAGACCTTTAGTCGAGTGGAGCGATGTCATTTACCATCTCGCGGCGGCTGTGGGTGTGAATTACGTCATCAACCACCCATTGCAGTCTTTGACCACGAATATTCGGGGCACCGAACTCCTGTTGGAATTGGCAAACAAAAGGAAGAAACGGGTACTTTTGGCATCGACCTCAGAGGTTGCGGGAAAGAAAAACGGCAAAGCGACATTTAGTGAAGACGATGATCGCTTGTTGGGACCAACAACCGTTGCACGATGGAATTATTCAACCTCTAAAGCCGTCGGTGAAATGCTGGGATTGGCTTATTGGCGAGAGAAAAAATTGCCCGTAATCATGGTGCGATTTTTCAATGTGATTGGCCCCCGGCAAAGCCCAGAATACGGCATGGTAGTACCCCGATTTATCAAGCAGGCATTGTTGGGACATCCCATTACGGTATATAACGATGGAGAACAACGGCGGTGTTTTACCGATATAGAAGATGCTTTAGATGGATTGACGGCATTGATGGAAAACGACCAAACACCGGGCGAAATTTTTAATTTGGGCGGCAATCACGAGACCAATGAGATTTGTATCAAGGGCCTCGCTGAAAAAATTAAAGTGCTGACGGAAAGCGATTCACCCATTGAATTTGTGCCTTATGATAAGGCATTTGCAAAGGGTTCGTACGAAGATCTCAATTACCGCGTTCCCGATTTGACCAAGATCAAAAAATTAACGGGTTATAATCCCAAAATCAGTTTGGATACCACATTGCGGCGCATTATTGAATACTACGAATCGTGATATCCACTTTATTTTTTATGATAATCGGCGTTTGCATTGCCCATCGGGAAGTGTAAACGCCAATTTTCGTTATGAAACGACGTCCCAAAATACTCCATACCATGACCTGGCTTGCACCCGGTGGCGGCGCAGACCGAAATGTGTATCTTTCGATGAAGGACATGCGAAAGGATTACGAGATTCACCTCGCCGTTGGGCAACAAATCGAGCGGGATGATCTGTTAAAACTACACGGAGTTACCGCGCATATATGCCCATATTTAGACCGGGAAATCAGACCCTGGCGCGATTTTCGCGCGCTGCTGTGGTTCATGCGGTTGATTCGCCGCGAGCGATTTGAGCTGGTTCACACCCATGAAAGCAAAGCGAGTTTGCTCGGGCGCCTCGCCGCGCGATTGGTCGGCTGCAAACATATCATCTACGGGCTTCACGGTGTGGTTTTTAACGATCCGGGCAGTTATATCAAACGGCAATTCTACATCGCGCTCGAAAAAATGACAATATGGGCTTGCGATTTGATCATAGCCGTTGGCAGGGACACAATTCGGCACTATCATCGGGAAAATATCGGTCGCAGCATGCCCCATAAGATCGTTTACAGCGGCATCGATGTGACAGAGTTTGAACGGCGTCTGAACAACGTAAAAAAAGACGCATTTCGGCGCGACATAGGCATACCTGACGACGCGCCCGTACTCGTCAATATTGGCCGTTTTTCACGCGCCAAAGCACAACATTATACCATTGAAGCATTTGCCAGGTTGCAATGCTCCGAAGCCAGATTATTATTGGTAGGGGAAGGACCCGAACGCGCAGCATGTGAGCGGCTTTGTGCCGAGTTGAAAATTGAAGACCGTGTCATTTTTGCGGGATTTTTTCGGGATATTACACCTGCGTATGCGGTCGCCTCTGTGCATGTTCTATCCTCTTTGCGCGAGGGCTTGTCCGGCGTTGCCGTAGAGGCATCCCTCTCGCGATTACCCACAGTATCGTTCGAAGTCGAAGGCATACGAGAAATTGTAACACATGGGCACTCGGGTTTTGTCGTGCCACAAGGCGATATCAAAGCGATGGTGACGTATCTGGAAAAAATGCTCGGAGACTCTCAGATGTGTCACACTTATGGAGAACGCGCATACCAGCACGCGATTGCGCGATGGGATCACCGCGTTATGGTGCGAAAATTGGATGCAATTTATCGACAAAGGCTCAAAAGATGAAATCGCGCAAAATGGGATACGACAACAGTACATCAACGCGGGCTGTTGGGCAGTTTTTTGATATTTACGCCAAAAATTTTGACGCGCTCTACGGGCATACAGGACATCGAAGCGCGCTCGGCAGATGGGTAGATCGCACATTTCGGCAGGTGATGGTGCGGCGTTTTGAGGAAACGCTTCGGCAGACAGAAAAAGCAGCGATCCATACTGTTTTAGACATCGGGTGTGGCCCGGGGCGATACACGGCTGCGTTTGCACTTCAGGGAAAAGAAGTCGTGGGGATAGACATTGCCGAAGAAATGCTAAAAATTGCACAGGACAATATCGACGCGCCCAATGTGACCGCAGACTTCATTTTGGGCGATTATCTATCTGTTCGTTTTGATCGGGTATTTGACGCGGCGTGTTTGATGGGATTTTTTGATTATATTGAAGATCCTGTACCGATTTTAAAAAAATTGGGTACAGAAGTGACGGGCGAGTTTTACGCGAGCTTTCCAAAATCGGGCGGTTTTTTGGCGTGGCAGCGGCGTATCCGATACCGCCTGCGAAGATGTCCGCTGTGGTTATACACCAAACGCGATGTTGAAGACGCACTGATTGCAAGCGGATTTACCGGATGCTACAAAATTCGAGATTTTGGACGCGACTGGTATGTGGTCGTCCAAATACAGAGCACAACCGACATCTAACTCGTGAAAGACCTGAGCCTATTTTTTCTCTATGTCAAAAGGTCTCACATTTTTTAAACTATGCGCCACCGCGGCCTTTGCAATACTGGCCTGGATTGCTTCGGGCGTCTCATTATTAGACGATGATTGGGGCCATCTCAAATTGGCGTCCAAAGGCTTTGTCTTCGCTTTGACAACCGGATGGGAGGGCCTTGTCGGGCAAGGGGGATATTATCGTCCGGCGGTCGTTTTATCGTTCTATCTGGACTATTTAATCGGCGGTTACGCGCCCGCTATTTATCACATCCACAATATCGCGATTCACGCGGGATGCGCGTATCTCGTTTTTTTATTTGCGCGATGCCTCTCCACAGACCGCGCGGTAGCCTGGGGCGCCGCGCTTTTGTTTTTTGTGCTCCCCATTCACACCGATTCTATCTTCTGGATCGTCGGGCGCACAGATCTCTTGTGTACTCTGTTCTATCTAAGTGCGCTGATTTTATTTTTAAAATATATGGAGCGCGGTTCTACCGGCGCGCTATTGGGACTTGTCGCTTGCAGTGCGCTCGCTTTTTTGTCCAAAGAAATGGCGGTTTCCCTACCCATCGCGCTCGCGGCACTGGTCGCGTATCGCAAAGCGTGGAAAACAGCACCAGCGCGGCGCGGATTGGCTGTTGTCTGTATCGTATTGCTGGCGTATTTTGGCGTACGATGGCTCGTGCTGGGCAGCGTATTGGGAGGGACACCCCGCGTATCAATTATAGATTGGGCGCCCGATGGCGTGAAAGCAGTAGCAAAATTTGGGATGAGTGATATCTGGTGGCTGGGCATTGCATTGGTACTCGGAAGTGCTGGGATTTTTATTTATCAACAAGGTCGCGACATCCTGCGCAAATTTTGTCGCCCATTTGCCCTGCTCCTTATCTTCCTCCTCGGCGTGAGCCTCGCTCCGGCATTGGGGCATCTACACAACTGGTATTTGTATTTGCCCTCCGCCTTCTTTTGTCTGGGCATCTCTACTATCTGGCTAAATAAAAAACAGACAATTCTCTGCTCTATCTTTGCTGTTCTAATCCTGTATTACGGAGTGGTGATCGGGCGCGAAGGCTTTCTCTGGCGCGAAGCTTCGCAAAAGAGCGAAAATGCGATTGCCAAATTAATGTCCCATGCGCGGGCAACCACCGGCACGTTATTCGTCTGCAACGTGCCCTCGGCGTGGACACCTCCCAGTGCGTTCAGTGGCAAACCGCTATTTGCTTATGCACTCAAAAATGCACTCGCCATGCGGTCATCTCAACCGTTGCAAGCTGAAATTGCAATGGTAAATCACGTCTGGCTGACAGGTGATTTTGCGTGTCGCGTTCACAAAACAAATACGGGTTTTGATCTGGCAATCGAAAAAGGCGGCTTCTTTTCGTTTCACAGCAAGGGACAAGGACAAACACCGCCTTTTGAAATTGCCCAAATGTGGGGGCGTGTGGCAGTACACACAACCGATTCTCTCTCGGTCGCGCTGAATATGCAACCAGAGGATCGCGTGGTAATTTACAACATAGGTGAGTTTGAGAAACTGTGGCCGTAAAAAGGTGCGATCATGAAAATTTTCTGGCATAGCATCCCCGCAATCACTTTGCTAATCGCAACCAGCATCGCACATGCGGGAAATGTGCGCGTGGTGGCAACGGGTGAAAACTGGGTAGAAGTTGTGGTGGATGCATCTGATTTCGCCATCACCTCAGAATCCCCTTATGATCGCATAGACGTACCGGGATGGATGTGGTTGCACCAGCCGGGGGCGCCTGCTATACCCGTACGCGGTGCAACACTGGGCATGCCTTATGGCTCTCGTGCGGTCGTTCAAGTGCTCGATGCAAACTATGAGGAAATCGAAGGCCTGGATCTCATGCCCGTGCCCCAGATGCAGTTGCTGGGATCTGGACAACATCCGTTTTCGAGATCGTTTTACCTGAAGAACGAGACAATTTACGACACACCGGGATTTTATCCCGGAGCAGAAGCGGTCGTCGCCCACACAGGCACCTTGCGCGATCAACAAATCGCGATTCTGTCATTGCGTCCGGTTCAGTACGACCCCGTCCAGCGCAGACTTCGGATCGCGCGACAGTTGCGCGTGCGCGTGTTATTTGTCGCGGATGAAACGCGTCCCCCTATTCGGCTTTTGAGAGACACGGACGATTTTGATCCCATCTATCAAAAGGGATTGCTCAATCCCGAACAGGCGCGCTTGTGGCGCGGGCGGCGCATTCGCGCGACAAAGCGCGTACAGGATTGGTACGATCCTACAGCCACATATTACAAAATCAGAATTTTTGAAGATGGTCTCTACCGATTGGATGCGAACTGGTTTTCCGAATCCGGCATTGTATTGGCACCGGGAGATTTGGATCGGTTGCAGATATTTTTAGACGGGGAAGAAATCCCGCTACTCATTGAAGATGGAGGAGACGGCGTATTAGATGCGGGCGATGGCGTGCTGTTTTGGGGTGCATTTCGGCGTGCGCCAGATCGAGATTTTGAAAGTGATTACGGCAAAGAGCGCGTCTATTTCCTGCGTATTGGACGCGAATCTGGCTTGCGATATACACGCGCTGAGGGTACATCTACCAATGAGATTTTGACGTATTTTTTGTCGCGCAAACACGTTGAAATCGATTCGATCTACGAAGCCCTGGGACATGCGCGAAATGCCAACCGCGATCACTGGTTCTGGCAACGCACCGCATCTCCGTCTCGCCCGGGCGATATGCCCACAGACGTCGTAATGCCCGTGCCCTTACCGGGTCTGGCGAGTGGAACAAGTAGCAACGCGCAAATTCGTCTGGGCATGCATTCGCTGACATTGAACCAGAACATAAACCCCGATCACTATGCTGTCATACAAATTCAGGATGGCCCGCTCATCGCAGAAGCGCGCTGGGATGGACAGGACGCCCATATCGCGACGGGCACAGTACCTGCATCGGCATTGTCAGACACAACTGATGTGGTATTGCGAACGCCCGGTGATCCCTCGTTTCCATTCGAGCCAATCCCTTACATCGATCACGTATATTTCAACTGGGCGGAGATTACCTATCCACGACGCTTTGAGGCCATAGATGGCATGCTGCGTTTTAACCCGGGCATAGTGATTTCACCACGCGCGATCTCCATTGCCAATTTTGAACACGAGCGGGTTAGAGTTTTAAATTTGGACAAGCACAAGATCATCGGCAATGTACAGGTTGACGGGGGGATTAGAATGGAGATTGCCGAAAGTGGCGATTTCGTCGCGGCAGATGAAACAGCGATAAAAACACCCGAAATCGCAGAACGCGATACTCCTTATGATTTGCGCGGATTCTCTGGCGCGGCTTATGTGATTATCGCAGGTGCAGATTTTATGGATGCCGCCGAGCGTTTGGCCGCACATCGGCAAGGACAGGAATTATCCACACTGGTGGTCAATGTAGCCGATGTATATGACGAATTTTCCTTTGGACAAGTCGATGCCGAGGCCATTCGCCGTTTTGTACAATACGGATTTCACACCTGGGCACAACGTCCTGAGCACGTATTGTTATTCGGAGAATTCAGCTTTGATTATCGCGATCTGTTTGGGCAAAATCTGATTGTGCGTCACAACCTCGTACCGGGCATGCCCTTTCAATCTCCCAACCGAGGTCTGGCATTTACCGATGAATTTTTTGGACGGGTGGATGATGATTTGTTTATGGATGTATTTGTAGGGCGATTTTCTGTGCGCCGCGTCTCGCAGGCCAATACAGTTGTGCAAAAAGTGATCACTTATGACGAAACACCGCCAGCACAATGGCACAACCGCATCCTGCTAATGGCAAATTGGGACGCACAGGGGGAGACGTACAAATTTATCGCACCAAGCGATACGCTGGCAACAATTACGCACGCTATAGGACTGGAGAATTTCAAGGTATATCACGATGCAGATACGCCGCCCGAACCCAATGCCTCATCCCGCGAAGTTATTCGGCAGATCAATGAGGGGCGTCTGATTGTAAATTTTATGGGCCACGGCAGCGCTTCATCAATGTCCAAATATTTTGCCGGAACATTTCAGCAAGGGGCATTCAATTACCTGAGCCAAATTCAAAATGCTGAACGCCTGCCCTTATTTATCGGAATGTCGTGTCTCAATGGATTATACTGGGACCCGCGCATCATCAGTTTGGCCGAAGATATGACCAACAAACCCGATGGCGGCGCAATAGCATACATATCCGCGTCTTCTCTATCATTTATTCGCATTAACAACCAGCTCAACACCGCGCTATTCCGGCACATATTTGAAAATGGCGCACTGGCTTTCGGGCAGAGTCTCGCACTGGGCAAAATGAGTGAACTCGCGGTTCTCCCTTCGAGTGAACTGGGACTGGTGGGAATGAATTTGATCGGCGATCCCGCACAAAAAATTGCAGTGCCGCAAAACCCGGATTTTGTACTTGGTGACGCGGCGTTGCAGTTAGACCAACAGGGTGAACTGACCACAGGAGACTCGGTTCGGGTAACGCTACGCATAGATAATTGGGGTATTTTGCCCGATCGCAACCTGGATATCATCCTGATTGATCGCAACCTGGATTCCGGTCTGGTCGATACCCTATTCCTGGCGGCTTTACCACCTTTTGGAATACGCGACAGTGTGACAGTGCTCTGGCATCTCAAAAATCGCCATGGACGCCATCTATTAGAAGCAGTCGCCGACCCCACCAATGCGATTACAGAAGGCGATGAAACAAATAATCGAACAGAGGTAGAAATCAATGTCCTCGGTGCATTATCGGCTGTGCAGCTCTTGCCATTGCCGAGTCAGACCGTCGCAAATGCCCAGGTGGTACTGGGTATGCGGTCTGGGGAAAACCAGTTCCATCTAACGGGCGAATTTGAACTGAATGCATCTGGCGATTTTCAAGATCCCGCGACAATGCGCTCGGGCAGTGTGGCCGCCGCCGAAGGCATTATTTTCTGGCGTCCGCCGGATTTGCGCGCGGGAACTTATTTTTGGCGCGCCCGATTATCCGATGGACAGACAACCGGCCCCTGGTCCGATGTGCAACATTTTGTGGTGACATCCTCTGTGCCCGAGCGGCAAGTGGTGTGGCAGCAAGACGGTGCTATTGCATTATCGCGCGGCACAGGCGAAGACGTCGTGTTATCTGATGACGGCGCTGTGGGACGCACCATGTCCCCACCTCCAATCCGATTCAATGATGCCGAGGCTTCTTTTTTGAGCGAAGGTGTGGCGGGCACAGCCGTTTTGTGTACGGACGGAACATACCTGTATGTGAAGCGATTCTATTCACCGCAAGACTTATATCCGGGCAGCGATTTGTTCGCGCGAATTGGCACGGGATTCAATGGCACGGTAGCAGGTCAAAATTACGGGATCGTGACCGAAACACCTATCCAGAGCATTTCTGCAACATTTCACAGCGATGGATTTATTTATGCCGAACACCGAACCGCACGTTCTCTGCTGCGTATTTCTCCTGTCACTGGAAGAATCGATACCGTTGAAGTACCCGACCGCTTGCTGGATTTGGACCGTGGATTGCCCTTTGATGACCATGCTTTAATTACCTCTGATGGTGAGTTTATCTACAATGTGTCCGCAGGTATCAATGGCATAAAGCGCAGC
>JAODVQ020115210.1:0-16376 GCA_025400075.2 Phenganax stokvisi
CTAAATTTTCGGAAGAGATAATTCCTCCTGTCTGCATTGGGGATAAAAATTCCTAAAAAATGAAGTTCATTTAATTTAGACTCAGTCTATCCTACAAACTTTTATTTCAAATGATAGACAGCCTCTTCACTTTCGTTCAACTGTATAATGCGAAATGCCATAAAGAAGATGACAACAAGCATACAGCTGATTTTAACAACAAATTCTCGTAGTCAAATCTAAAGCTCTTGAACATATCAATACCTCTTTGATAATTTGAAAATCATTGCCATAATTTGCTTCAGTTTGGACCAATTCAATAATGGCTTCTTTTCTTTCAACTCTGTGACTTTGGCATTTATAGCAAATCATTGTTGAAGTAGGTCCTTCACTTTTCACACTGAAAAACAGAAAACACTTTGGCTTAAACAAAACACATTTATTTCGCTCACAGCTAAGACATACTGTTATATACCTTGGTCTATCCTTCTCAACTATAAACGCTCGACCACAATCAGGACAGTCAATCTTAAGAAGAAACAGAAGAAGTGTTTAATACTTTTTAAAGAATGTGTAGAAGTCTAGAATGCTTCATTCCGTCCTCACTCCTTAAACGTGCTTCAAAATTATAAACAAGAATTGGCAGAACATGTTTTTTTCTTTTGAAGAAGAAATTTTGACCTACCGTATTCGGCTGTCTTTCCTCAGAAATCCTCTTTTCACGAGAAATTTTCCTTGCTTTTTGTCCATGTTTCTTATTTTGTACTTCCGCTACCTTCGCTTCTTCTTGACATTCCTCAAATTCACCCTCCTTTGGCACAAGAAGATGCGAAGAAGTCACACGACCCCAGCGTTTCTTCGCCCTAGTTCCCACTCCAATCTCATCGCCGAGCCCACTATCATTCCGCTGAATGTCGGTCTCAGGCTTCTCGTGGTTTCCCTTGTTCAAGTAAAATAGTTCATCGTCATCTTCACTAAAATCAAGCTGCACTGAACCACTATCGCCACTATAGTTGCTATGGAAACTACTGCCACGTGATAAGAGACTGGAACTACTCTCGGTTCGATTGCCTCTGCAAAAGTCCATATTATCACTTCTTATAGCAAGAAAGCCTTCTCCACGACTGACTACATTCATTTTTTCATCATTCAACTCGCTCACACTGTCACTGTTATTCGGAAACGACTCAAAATCTTCAAAATCTCCGCCTACATCATCAGTTAAGCTCAACAAACTACTCGTGCGTCTGTGCATCGAGTCGGAATACTTTATACTTGCTTGCTCGTGTTTCGGTGATAGAGCTTCAACTGAATGATCACCTCTAATAGGCCCACTCACTTTAACAGCCGGGGTTAAATCACTAGGTACTTTGCTCGTATACTCATCCTGGTTCTCTTTACTTTCATATGCAGCTGGAGTAAAGGGTTTTCTTCTTTCCTTTCTCGCTCTTCGACCCGACTTTTTCACGAGTTCTAAAGACTCCCTATGCTTTCGTGCCATGTTCCGAGCTTTCTCCGAAACCCTTCGGGTCCCCTCAGGTTCTTTCGCCTTTAACTCGGACGAGATCATACTTTCATCTGATTGGTTTGCAAATACTTTAAATTCTTCCTTCGAAACTTTTGGTGCTTGTTTTCTAAGCGAATTGTTTTGAGATCCTTGAAAGTCCGAAACAGATCTCTTTGTAGGGCCTGACCTTTTGCTTTTGGGTCTAGGAATTTCAGAATTACTTTTCTGCTCAACTTGTTTAGAATTGTTCCGAACTTTCGACTGTTTGCTACTCGTATCTTCATATTGTTCTCGTTTCAACTTATCTTTTGAGTTTGAACTTGACTTACGAACGTTAGAACTTGTTTCACTGCGTTTCTTTGTTGGAGCAGAATATTCTTTAAAACCATCACTCGGCAAACCTCCAACAACTTGTACATCAGAGCTGTCATCGCTAACAATAGATTTGTTGTTGTTCAAATCTAAAGTTTTGTTTACAGCATTAGAACAGTCAGGTTTATTAACTTGTTTTTCAACTAACGTGCTTGGAAGACTACATCGGCGGCGTGCACGACAAGAATCAGGACTTTCACGGTTGCTTATGGCAGTACTCGCACTCAAAATTTTGTCTTTAGTCCTAACAGCTAAGAAATCGTCCAATATATTCAATAGACGTTGTTTCGTGTCTGGTGGATATAATGAAATGTCTTCAACGTTGTTTTCAACTGCAGACGTTTTAGAACTATTGGTGTCAGTTGTTGCGCTCAAATTCTGATATGCTTTCATAGTTGAGGAGCGTGGGCTTTTATTGAGTCCGTATTTGACAAGCAAATCTTGAATGAAGAGGCTCTTCGCAGACGAGTTGTTGGTCGATCTGGCAACGTTGTTGTTACTTTGGTCGTTACTACTGCTCCTGTTTTCGCACTTGTTGTTGTTCCGCCTATGATTGTTGTTCTTTCCATTGTTTTTGCTCCCGTTGTTGTTATCATTACTGTTAATGTTGCTGTAACTGCCATCGTCCATATTGTCAACAATACTGTCCGTTCGTCGGGCACGATCATCAGCCATACCTTCTCTATTCTTTTGATAATCATTCTTATCTTCCTGCTTAGCGCCGCCGGCACCATACGCCATCTTCTTTAAAGCTCTCATTGACCGAAACTCCTCATAACTTGGAATACGTCTAAGTGCCATACTTCGCTTAGCCTGCATTCCTGGCGAACCTTCACTATCTTTGCGAAAACCATCGTTGACGTTCGAGTAACTAGCGCTCCGTGGTAAAACAGGTTTTTGTTTTGAAGTCTCAGAAATCGTGGATTCTTGAGCAATGTCCGAACTACTTCGTCTTCTTTGTGATTGTTTTTGATACTGAAGGAACTCGCTCTTATCAAAGAACTGCTTCGAAATGTTATCTGGGTTCAACTGACTCGGTTGAACATTTGACACAGGATGGATAGCTACAACAGGTTCAGGCGAACGGCTGTTTCGTGCAACTCCTATTGTATTTTGTAAACTTGTAGCCAGATTGCAGTGTCTTATACTAGAAGGATCTTCAAAAGCATTAAACGTCTGCGGTATTTGTGTAGACTCGGCTATAGTATTTATATTACACTCAGTCCTGCTTGAAATTATACCAGATCCGACACTTGCTCTTCTCCTTTGAAAATATTTTTGAAACAACATGTCTGCTGTTTCCCTAGTACGACTTTGCGACGTAGAAACAGTTTGGTTATCTGGCTGAAAGATTGAACTTCTTGTAGACTGGTCAAAATTCACGCTTTGTTTACGTTCAATCACTTGTTCATAGCCTGGTGGATTTGAAATGCCACCAGACTGCAGGGTTGCATTTGCCCAAGGAACTTGGCTGGGTGCTGTTTGCAACTGCAATGATTGCATGCCATCAGTTGTATCAAGGTTTATACCGCTCCTTCTATGCTGAGACCTTTGAACATGGTAATCATTTGCTAGTCTAGCATGGGCATCAGTTACATTGTTCTCAATATGCCTCGAAGAGCAAATACCATAAGTCGTTATATTTTCGTCACTTGTTGCCGGGATCAACAGTTCGCCGCTTGAAGGACTTCTACTGTTACTCTTTGAAGAATTTATACCATAAATAAAAGGATTGTTGATCAATTGTTTATCGTTTTGAAACTCATTATTACTGCTAAAAAGTGTATTATCGTTCGGCTCCAATTGTAATGAATGCATCCCATGTACTGCGTCAAGCATCGTACCGCTCAACTTTTTTTGGTATTCTTCGTGAAACAAATTACTCTCCGATCTATTACATACCACATCAGCACCAGTTGCTTGTAATTGAGGAGAATTGCCCCAAGAAATACCATTGGTACTCCCCTGTGGTGAAGAAGGAGCTGATACTGGAGTCGCAGGATATCCATAACTCGTTAGACTGTCTCTCGGTGTACACGGAGCAGAAAGACTCGAACGCTGATCAACTTTAAACAACTGCCGCTTCAAGCTCAAAGAAGATTTCGCTCCAACACTTTTAGAACACCTTCGAAACCCTATTTGAGTATTTGGGGATTCTGTTTGAGCTCCACTTTGGCCTCCAGTTTGACTAGGTACATTCAAAGTGCTTCGCCTACGACGGTCAAACAATGACAAATTCGGTCGGCTGTTGCTCAGTGAAGATGAACGTAGTTCCCCAGTGGAGTGGGTCCGACCAAGCGGAGATTTCACTGACAAGCCTCGTTCCTGACGAGCAATCATTCCAGCAGCGTAAACATTTTGCAAAGAAGGAGATTTTGCAAACCGATTGGCCGAAAGTCGACAACGGTAGTTCGCAATGAGCGGTGATTGAAGAGTCTTGGACTTCACCTAAATGAAACGACACTGAAGCACGTCGTACGCAGATAGCTAGCTATAACATTAAATAAAGCCCGTTTTTCCCAACGCGAACTTGTTCGAATGAAGATTATATCTAGCAACGTGAGAGATTCGTTTCACTTTTTGGCAAGCCATTCGCATTGCTGTGGCATTGCTACATTTACTTTTTGGTCGAAACGAATTCGCGTAGTGAAAAACAGGCTTAACACTCTCATTATTTTTGTAAAATGGGTTTCTTGGTACCTCATTCCAATCTAGTCCATCAAAACAAGGATGACATTGTATAGCATCAAACGACTGCAATGTGCCAGTAACAAGCCCATACAAAAAATCTTTCGTATTTGGAGTGATAAACAGCGATATTATAGTTTCCTCTAAGCTATAAAACACGAATAATGAACATCATTATACTAGCCGACAGCTACAAACAAAATTGGTTTCAAGGAATCTTTTTCTAGCCACTAAACACCTTTGTTGTCTGAGTGTACTCTGTCAACGAATACATGTAATACTACAGTCACTCTCTCTAATCCGAGCACGCTCAATCCTTCAATCAACAACCATTTAAGAGACTGTCAGACTTCTTTGTCTAAATGACAGTTCAGTGGGAATGCGCCGCGTCAAAATTAGGCTAATCCAGTCATCTAGTTTTCTTAATCGAGCAACTATTTACACGGGGATTAATTACGGGATTTGTGCGATGCAAATAAGTCTGTTAATTTAAACAATTTCAGTTGAGTATATGGTGGAAGTAGGCGTAAGTAAATGCAAATACAAACCTTTGACGTTGAAAGTCCAAAGGACCAGTCAACAATTGACAAAGTGCAGCACCCAACTTTCTCCAGTCTTCTTCGACAGCGCGCGAAATTTCATCCCAATGCCAAGGTGACATATTCATTCCTTGTCTTTCAATCTCGTGCTTAGTCTTCCCACAGTTCGCTCCAAGGACACCACAAATACATTCACTAATATGCCAATATTCCTTACCCTCGAATTCCCGCCATAACCGTATATGTCCATTATTATCTACAAACATACTCCTCAAAGCCAGTTCACCGTAACTTACACCAAGTTCATGAAGACTCTCCAAGGCTAATACCAACTCGGCAGCGATAAACAATACCGTAGGCTCAGGCAAGCCATCATTCACAACATCAGCCAGATTGATTTCAGCACTGAGACCCAGAATGTAGTATCGTTTGTGCTCATCCTCAAACACGTATCTAAGCTCCACACAGAAGGGGAGACCCCAGTTTGGGAGAGCTTCAGCAATTGGCCCAAACTGTCCTGTATTGGAATCAATAACCACAACCTCCATCGTAAATAGTTCCAGAGATTTCTTGCATTGAACTTTGAAGAATTTTTTTTCCCCTCTACAACCAAGAAACTAGAACAAGAATAAAAAAGTGTTAATTTTGCAAAGATTGAAAATGTCACTAGTGAGCTTTACAACGCTTTCCCATCACCACAGAACCATTTCTTCATAAAATGCATCTTATTTAATTCACGAACCAATTTAATACAAGCTGAGCCAGTGAGAGGCAGTGCTAGTCAAATCTGAATGTCGTTATCATCTTTGCTTCTTAACTGAGCCATTTCATCGCAATCTGTACCAGTTTTGCAAAAGAGCAGCAAAACAAAACACTTACAGAACAGTAAAATCTGAGCATGCTGTCATTGTACTTACGGTAATAACTTCAAATTGCTCATCGCCTTGCATTTTAGTTTGATAGTAATCGTTTACAAGTCGTATTCAAAGAGGAAACATCCCGACTGTCGTTCGTCAAGACCTAACACCATGATCCTATTACGTGATCATTTTTTAACAAAAGTATATATATCTTGTCTTAGTTAAACTGTTTTGAATTCGTGCGATTTTCAAGTTTCTTTCCAATCGTGAGTTCAAATTCGTTGGCACTCAGAAGCTAAGCATTGTCCCTCCTAGCAAAGAATGCGGTGATTAACAATGAATTGACAGTGATTAAATATAGAACTGGCAGTTAGTGAGCAAAGAATGACATATAACGAGCAATTAAGGTGAGATATAAGATCAAAAGCGAGATGCAGTCAGTCTGTGTACATAACGTGTTTCACGATTCAAAGATTAGTTGAAAGGTATTTTATAAAGACATCATTTTCTTGGTAAACTCACCTAAAAACCTTTTAAACAAGTTGAAAATAATCTCTAAAATGATACAAATTCAATTCAATGAATTAGCTATATATTTCTAATTACTTTGCAATCACTAATGTTTTACTCAAAAATATAGATTTTACATTACAGAAATATCATTTTATTCGTATTTGTAAAATCAGAACTTTTTGTCATTGAAGTTCAGATATGGTTTAAAAACTTCAACTAAGTTTGCTTTTTCGAGTAGGCATGGTAAAAACGATCTGAAAACGTTGTAGAATGGTGCAGTAATATCCGAATATAATAACGTTTACAGAGGTTTTCAAAGTTGCAGAGTTTTCAAACCAAATCTTCATTAATTGACTATGTTCTGATTGTAATGTCTTTTTAAACAATGTTAGGAATTTCAGAAACTCTGTATCTTGTGAAAAACAAGTCTTTTATGAAAATATAGTTCTTCTTTTATCACAAGACACCAAGATGCTCCAGACTCGAAATTGAGATCAGAGGATCTACTTCATTCACAATACTCAGTCTTTATTTTCATCATCAAGAACACTTTCAATAGGTGGGGGCTTATTCGGCATAGCATTTGCGTTCGCTGACCCCTGGGTCAAATACCCCGCAACACCCATTGGACCTGTCAAATAACCAGCCACGTTACGATCAGAGATGAATAAATCGTGTTTTTGATCTTTATACGAAGCCCATACGCTAGATTTCTCCAAAATCTCAAGAACCTAAAGACATGTGAGGATAAACCATTAAAATGCGAGGGTCTCATCATGACGAGAAAAATCATCTGATGTAAGAGCGAGCAGAAGAATAAAGGAAGGAAATACTGTGGCGTACAAGTTAACACAAGACAATGGTAGATAGTTTTATTAACCAACCAAGTACAAAAAGTCTCACAATACCTGAAGAATTATACATACACCAACGTACCTTTTCTCCGTGAAGGAAATCCCTTCCCATTGCTTTAAGTGCTTTCACAATTTGCGCTTTCGATGCGGAGGCATTCTCAATTTTATACAAAGTTTTTAAATCTGCTTCGAGCAGTTTCAGAAGATATTGAACTAGTTCAGCTTTTACAGCCTGAAAGACAGAACGAAAGAACTTTTACAGCTTGAAAGAACGGCATAGATGTTCTCGTATAAACCAACAAATTCAAACTGACCTGTTCCACTAAAGGACTTTGATTTTTTTCAAAAATTTGATGCAGAGCTTCACATGCCAGCACAATAATATCAGGACGAGCATCCATTGCTGCGATCATTGGGCGAATAACATCCACATCGGAGAGACTGCGTACGCAAAACTGTAACATGTGAAAACAGATGAAAAAAAAAATTTCCGAAAGTATTGGGCTTACACTGAACAAAGGTTATACTTCGGCTTTTTTCTTTGGTAGCATTAGAACAACAAAGTAAGCTCAGCAAGAACAGTTTTACAAATCTAAGGCACCAGTTATGACGAAACAGACTAACAAACCTCGCTACTTGACAAGATATGAATGACTTGAATAGCAGAGCGAGGAATGGCGTCATTTGTAGATTTCATACTCTTGAAGATAGCTGGCAAGTGACCCAAGCTTGGCATCTTAAATGTAAACAAGTGTTTGATCTAAGCATATTTTATGGAGCCACAAGCAGGAATAAAATGGCAGTCGTGCAGAAGAGACATACTTAATTCTCGGAGATATGGTTTAGAGAATGGACTAAAGTCTATCTGCATGCGTTGAGTTTCATACATTATAACAGCCTTACTTGGTCAGCCAGAGCAGGTTGCACCGTGAATATCGACACCACTGCTTGAGTGAATATCTCCAAAAGTTGCCCCTAGCATCAAAAACATATCGTAGCTATTTCACACTATATTTTTCATAGTCTTACTGTATATACTACACCTGTATATCGTTTAACTATTCTTCAAGAGATATATTTCAAAGCAAAAACAATTTTCAACATACATCAGGAGAAGTTGACCTCAACAGTGCGGCATATTTATCCATAAGATCCAAAAGAAACTCTTTCGGTTTTCTTAATACCTGACACAAATGAACAAGGGTAATTTCAGTCTCGTGCAAACAGTACGATGAAAATTCAACCAGCATAATTACAACGAGCTGTGTTGCATGAATTTCTTTTAATAAAAAGCTTTTCATCGTAGCAACATTACTACTCACCCAATGCGGTTGAGCAATGAACAGATTCAAATATACTCCTCCAACGACTAGCTGTCCTTCAACATTTGAGTAGACAATTTCAAAATCATCGGGAAGCTGAAATTTGATTGGCATGAAAACGCAGTTAACACAATATTCTTAGTCAAAAAATGTCTACTAATGGGGCCAGTCGTTCGAAAGTTGGATAGCGCTATCCATCACAGAGTGAAGTTTTCAGTGTCTAAAATTCGACAAAAAATACCGAAATTGCCATTTCGGTCAAGCATAATAATATTAGAGACCTAAATCTGTCAGTAGCAATCGAAAGTTTATGCTGTAATGCTCAATGGAAAATTTCTAGAAGGCTACAAAATTTCACTATCAAGCCAGTGGATGGCGCTATCTACCTTTCGAACAACCGACCCCTGGGTAATAATGAACTTCAAAAAATGTTTTTGTGTGGATGAATTTCAGTATCTCGAGAACATAAAAGTTTAAATCACCTTCCATGAAGCTTCAGGATCGTCCTTTTGCTTCTTATAAAAACTAAAGAAAGATACAAAGACAAACATGTGAAAAACTACTGCATGACATCTGTTCGCAGCGCAACAAATAGCTTAAAGACAAAAATGAATACTCCTTGTCACGAAAAAGCGGAAGTAAATTTTGACACAACTTCGGCTCACTTGTCTCTCTCTTTTTTGATCACATCACAAACTTTTTCTCGTGATTCTTCATTCCAAACAAGCTCCGGATTCTCATGCATACCTTGAAATCAAAAAAGCTTGATACATCATATTTATAACCATTCTAAATAAATTACTGTTATCTATAAGTACTAAAAGCGAGAAACTATATTACATATACTTCCAGGTACATCACGATTTACCTTCAAACATATGCACACTAACTTCAGGATTTTCTCTCATTGCGTCCATAAAAATCGTAGGGAGAAATTTAGACAAAGTGATTTTCACTTTAGGCCCAACTAGTTTATCTGCCATCATTTTATTGAAGAGTTCGGCAGCTTTGACTCTAACATCAGGATTAACTGAGTTACAAAACAAGTCAAGCAGATAGACCAAGGCTCCTGACGAAAAAACAAAGATTATAAAAATTTCATCCACTTCCACTTTGTATAAAGACTGTTGTCATTACTGCTTTTGTGTCGTTTGTCGTTGTTTTAGTTGAGTACCTTTACTATGAGCCTCTTTCACGATTTTCGTATTGGAGCACAAAGCATGAAGAGTTTCAGTGACCAAAGGACGGCCTAGAAAACAAGAAATAGGTCAGAGAATAATCTAAAGTTTTGATGCGCTGCACAGATGATATTACGCATTGTTGTTTATATCAGGCGATACTTACATGTAGACAGGGTGTATAACGTGAGAAGTAGGTACGATATGACATTAGAGTCTGCGATATCTGAGACACAATTCTTGTTCCCAGTGACAGTACTGATCACCTAGGACAAAGAAAACACATATTAAATGTATTTTTGTCATCGTATGCTGTTTTGTGAAGGACATTGAGTATCCAATAGTTTCATGTACTAAAATATTGTAATTGGAGCATTTCGATCGGACAATAGAGAGGTGCAGGTTTGACTTCTATTACCAATACGACTACCATTTGCCAAGATTAACCAATGAGATGCGTCTTACCTAATTGATTGACCAATGAAATATCAGCTTAGGTAGCAAAAAGTAGTGGTTGCGGTAGTGGAAGTCAAATCTGAACCTCTCTAATTTTTATCTAGAGACATCACTTACTTCTAATGCAAGCTGTTGCAACTTTGTCGCTTCAGACATGCGTAGTAAGGAGAATATCAACTTGAACTGACCAATGCATTTCTCTTCGACTCCTGAGCATATCAAAGCAGGTCGTTGGAAATAAATATAACACTACTAGTCACATTGTTATAGGATAACTTATAATGTAAAGTCTTTCACCTGGCGATGCTTTGATCACATTTCTTAACGCCTCTAAGGCCATAGCAACATGTTCAAATCTTTGATGTTGTGTCTCAGATTCTGTAGTATCATTCGATGATGCTTGTAGTTGCAACAAAGAGTGGAGATACTATAGAATAATAAACAGTATATGTAATACTTACTAGTTGGAAGATCAAAGATGTATGGCTTTAAAGTGAGCATCAAGAATAGCTGATAGAAAATGATTTGGCAACTTTAAACCAGATCCACTGGTATTCCTTACCTGAGCTTGATTACCAATGAAATTCAACAAATCTGAGGCAAATTTCTTTGGATTCTAGAAACCAATAACGTATGCTACACATAGGAATCATTTTGAGTAACGTAAAAAATTCCTTCAAAACATCTCCTTGATAAGTCTGACAGTGATCCTTCACCACTCGAACAGCTGCAAAACATATTCTTACCTCGAGTGGATACGAAGGTTGATCGTTGTAAACTCGAACAAATATTTCGCCAATAATCAATTCTTTTTCATAAACACTGAAAACGAAGTCAGCTCCAAATGATGGATCACACTCTCCCTAAATATAAAATTTGTACATTGTTTTTTTTCTGTTATAATTCAAATTTAAAGTTACTTGAGTTGTTTTACTACATTCCTTTATCAATTCATAATTCCTTCCTAACCCCAACCATCCTCTCTCAATCAACCCATTTTCATTCATTCTTTTATCCCTAAATCATATTTACCGTGGATATTTTCCTATCCTGTTCCTCTCCCAAAAACTTCATGATCTCGCCTCGTGTCGCGTTGTCCCAAATTAAGTTTGGGTTTTCTGTGTTGCTGTTGAGTAGTTTCAGTAACTAACAACAAACAAAAACATCTTAAAAGGTCTTCAGAGCTCTCTTATGTTTCAAAACAACAAACTACCTCCTGTGGAGATGAATTATGAAGTTTTCTTGCAAGATAAGGAGTCAGCATGGCGTCTAAAGACTTTTTGATGGCAGGATTCTCCGGTGTTGCTTCTGCACCTTCTGTGAACAATCACAACAACGTGTTCAAGTCATAGACTGTGCAAACTAACTGCTTGATCGATTGGTTAATCGATCAATTATATATTTACCCAGATATCCGCCGAGACGCGCGACTGCTCGTACTGATTTTCTTGCTAACTCATTTGCAATTTCCTGAAAATAGTCAATGCATATGAAAACAGTAAAATAAAGCCAAATGAATCGAGTGTAAGAGGAAAAAGGGGTAAACCTGTTGGTTTGTTTCTGCTGATGACTCTACACCTCCTTCTTCTAGAGTATAATCGTAGTTGAACATGAAGAGCAGCAAATGCCACAGCGCTCCAGCCTAAAGATTGGAAAATATGTCAACAAAAACACCCCCCCAAACGAACACAGAAACAAGCAAACAATGTCACTTTACTTGTAGTAAGTGTGTTTGAAGCCAGAAATCTACTGCAAAGCTACTGACACACTCTGAACTGAGAATACACATTCCTGGTAGATTCTATAACAGAAGTAAATTCATCTTTAATAGTTGCTTCGTTGATTAACTCGGATATCCAACAACAAGGTTAAAACACACCTTATAATACAGCATACGACATAATTCTTGAACAATAATTTGCATCTCAGCTATTTTCTCTCGACATTTTTCGAACTGGGACGCCACAGCATAGCAATGAACAATGTGACAACAAACCTGTGATAAAAACGAAGAGTTATTAAAACTTAAAATATCAAAAAAGTTGCTGAGACAGTGAAAAATAACCGTAAATTTTAAGAGTCAAACCTGAACAGGTACGTCGCCTGCTTTACTCGAGGTTCCAATAAGATCAATAGCTCGAGACAATGCTAACTGTAGAGTCTAGGAATGAAAACAAATAGAAAAAAAGCAGAAATATAAACAAGTAATTACAACTCAATATTGTACAGTAGTAATAATAAAATAGTGGCTTTAGTCTAGTCACATCTATATACCTCAATACCGCTCTCTCTTCTTAACTCTTCAGCGTTCAGAGCTGAAGTGTTGACAGTATGATAACACAATTCACAAGCGGAGGGGAGTAAAGCAGCCTCTTTGCTAAATGCTCTGGCATCTTCAATTTCCATTTGTATCGTCCTGATCAGCATTGGATAACCAGAGTACTTGTATGGCTCCAACACTAACGAAAGTCAACGGGATTTAATACACGTAAATCTTTCAGTATTGCACTACACTATTCCAATATGTAGACCAGTAATCATTTTGCAAACCTTCTTTGCAGCGACTGAAAAGAATTGACTGCGCGCGTAATATCAAAATGATATTAGTTGGATCAGGACCCAGTACTTTTCGAGAGGATCTCGAACACAGAAAATCATATGCCTTGCTCACTTGTTCAAAGATGTCCTGAGAACAGAAGAATATAAATCGACAGCTGAAGTTGTGTTTAAGAAGGGATGGTAGCAATTGTAATATTGTATATAGATAACAAACCATATACTACATACCCTTCCCTCAGGGTTTTTATCGGGATGGTATTTCTGTGCCATTCTGAAATAAGCTTTACGAATCTTAGCTTCATCGTACCTGAGATTAAAACATAGCTAGTGACTCATCATAAAAGGCTACAGATTTACACAGTATACAGTATTTGTACAAGTTCATTATTCAGTATATTAATTAGAGAATGGTTTGTAAGTATAACTAGTTCTTACTCCTTGGGGTTTTTCTTCAAATTCAATATTTTCAGCGCTTGTTCAACTGATAGATCCGGCGGTTTTTTCTCGACTTCAGTCTTCCAAGCTTCTAGTAAGTCTTTAAGAAATTTGACCTTCAAAACACAACAATGCAAATAACTTTTTAGCAATGATAGAGCTATAAAGCGGATTGGTTTGTAGTGTTGTCAATTGAATGAGCAAAATCAAGACGTCACTAACCGGTTCTTTGATTGGCCAATCAGGAAAGCGCTGCGTATCACAGAGATGACGTAGATAGTAAATATTACAAAACAACTCATTTTCCAATTGAGCATAGGAAATGGCGGGAATTGGACAATACTAAAACAAAACGACACGTTATGTATCCCTATCGCTTCCAATCGCTTTCCTTCTAAAAATTCCTTACTTTTCCAGCTTTCCCTACACTTGAATCATTGATAATTCCTCGTGAGGGAATGGCTACAGTTTTATTCCTTACCTGATACAAGGCTTTCGTATTGCTGCGAAGTCGAGGCGAAAAATCAGCCAAATGTGAAGCAATCTTCTCGATCATAAAACGCCTAAAATATGACAAGAAAATAACCACAATTTCTACGCAGTAAGATTACACGATATCAAAATTTATTCCTTTATAAAGCAACGGATGCCAACCTCATTTCACTGCTCCAAATAGCTTCAGGAGTATCAAACTCGCCCAAAAATATGGAAGAAAACTTATCGCAACCTGGGTCAAAACAAAACAGAAATTCAATGATATGCCTCAGTTTATCTGTACAGTGAAGTCTCTTCACTTTTTACCATGGTTTTCCAAATAACAGATCATGGCTTCAGGAAGCAGAGCTCCAAGAATACTGCGCTGTGATATTTCACCACCTGCATTCTACACACGATAAAAACACACAGAATTATTGAATTTATACGGGAAGACAATGCATGGGGTGATCACACAACAATAGCATAGAATGACAGAATTTCGCAAGTTTTAGGCGCTAAAATTCTATACTCTGTACGTATTGTGATTACCTGTTCAGATCGGAATGATTGTTTCATGTGTGTCTCGGAAAGAAACCTAAACAAATGCAGGCCGTTTAGTGATACAAATACAAAAGTACACAAATACAAAAGTATACAAAAGTATTTCGTTGAAAACAGTCTTGTACTGAAGAAAGATGCTGTTTAAATATTGAAAATAATAATGATAATACACTGTACATTTGTACATATACAATGAACGTAAACTTACTTTCCAATCGGTAAAAGGTTGGATCCAGTGTACATCATAATAAAGTAGAACACACCAGTAAGATAAAGCCTCGGTATCACAGGATTATCCTATGAAAATACAGCAAAATCCATCTCATTTTATTGGGGATTGTTTAGAAATGTTTTCATGCCACAAAACACGACACGTCAAACACCATTGAACTTTCCCCAAGTCAATTTGGGGAAAGTTCTCAACGTGAGTCAGAAAAATAGTTGAGAAATAATCAGCTCTTTATATGAAAACAACAGACCATGTTAAACAGTTTAATGACAGGAAAGGTGTCTGAAGGATACCTCAAAAATACAAAACGTACCAGTAAAATATCGTTAAGAAGCACAGAGACTTTTTCAACAATAATGGGATCAAACGTAAGTAACAACTGTTAAGGAAAAACAAACAATGAAATAGTTTGTACATGAGCTGATCAGAATCAGTGTTTACAGCTATAGCATACAAAATCTCTTTACCTGAACGATATGAGGAAGACATGTTGCTTCTGATAACATTCGCTTTGCTCGTGGCAAAGGACGTACAATAGCTCCATCGAAATCTCTGGAATATTAAGTTTAAATTAAAAACTACAACAAAATACAACAATATACTTCATTATAAGGATGAAACGCAGCATAGAGAAGCATAAAAATTACACCAACTTTTTCGCTTAAAGAAATTTCAAATACATGCTCATTAAGGGTGATTACAAATCGTTTACCTGTTGGGATAATACGAACATATTCTGATCAACATATTTAAAATAAGAACAGCCATGTCAGTTTCATTCATAAGCGGAGTGCCTGCAGCAAGAAGGAACCATTTCAACTGAGGAATATGCTGTATAGGACGCCAGCCATCCATGCCTTGACACCAACATCGAGTAGAAGGGTTGATCGCTTCTTCTTTCCAAAAATCTTTCATCTACAAGTGTGAGTTCAAGAAAAAATCAGAACCTCGAACAATTCGTGAATACAATGTGCACATTGCAGCAATAGTAATTCGTCTAAGAAATTTTTCAATTGTTGTCTAACACCGAAAATGAAACTCGCATATATTCACCATGCTTCAGCACTGACCTCATCAAAACTGAATGGCCCTAGGCGCTCCTTTTCTTTATTCCCATAGTACCATTCTTTCTCACCCCCAAGCCCGCTATCTGGCGCGGCCTCAAGAAGATTGGTTTGCAAAGGCACAGTCGCTCTCGAAGTATGAAGATGACACAACGTCATTAATTCAACCAAGCCCTTGATCGCATTCACATCCAGTAAAGCTTTCACATTACGCTATAAAGGATTAAAAACAAGATATAAAATAATGAAATCCAAGTATTGGTCAATAAATTGTGATACATGAACGAACCTGATGTTTTGTTAACTCATTTAGAAAGAATAACAAACGATCTCGTTCCAGTTTATCAGAGGTCTGCAGAGAGAATTTGAAACGCGCATAAACGTGGATAAAAAGACTGAAACAAGCAAGCAAGTGAATAAACAAACCCTATCAAGCATTCCCACTATATATTTGGTATCATTAAAAGCACCAATTTCTTCATGACATTTCCCATAAACTTTTGTCATCGCCTAAAATCAACAAATACTTTATACAACAATTTCCATCCAAAATTCAACACAAATCAAAGCGTATACCTGAAGGCACATTGCTTTCATGCTTAGTTTAGTTGTCAAAAGAAATCTGTGATAAAGATCGTTGAAAAATTCCAGTCTGCATAAATATAAACATTGACAGTCAGTAGACGCAGAAAGAAGACACATGATCTAATTTAGAGCAAAAAAGGTTGAGTTCTTTGAAAGTTTGCATGGTGATTATCTATATTTTAATGTACAGTTTTGTGG